>MUZC01004456.1:40674-64717 GCA_002072015.1 Radix auricularia
CATATTCGTGACGATGTGTGCCGAGGGGAGGGGGTGTTTAAGACATGTTTCTCTTAAATAATTAATCTTTTACAATTTATTTAATGACGTTTTTAATGGATTCACGATCGTGACCATATCAGAGTGCAGCCTTACACTAAATACATATTTAAATGAAATAAATAGAGGTTTAAAAAAGAGGGTTTTTAAAAAAAAAAAAACAACCTTTTTTAAAGAGGACTGTATGAAGAAAATAAATTAAAACTTGTAGGTTCAAGTACTTTGATTTAATATGACTAAAGACGTGGGGCGGGTGATTATGAGGTTTTGCATACGCAGTTCCCCCATTCTCTCACTTATAAATCTCTCTTTTGCCATCTAAATTATACATCTTAAATTATTATACCCAACACCTACCTTTGTGGCGTATTTCTAAATTAGATTGGGATTTTGAAGCACCCGCCCCGCGCCCCACATTTTTAGTCATATTAAATCAAAGTATTTGGAACTTAAAAGTTTTAATTCATTTTCTTCTTACTTACAGTCCACTTATAAAAACGTGGTTTTAAAAATCTTTATTTACCTCTTTTTATTTTCTTCTTTTTTTTTTAGTCCACTAGCAAAAACTTAATTTTAAAAAGTATTTTTTTTTAAATCTCTATTTTTATATCAAACACCTCTTAAGCGCCCGCCCAACGTTTTATTACCACGGGGATGTGGTCACGGGATGAACTCAGCACGTGAATGTCAACAGCAGACGGATACATATGCCATTTTGATATAAACTAAAAATGCATTAATTTAATTAAGGTACATTCGATCGATCTGAAAATTTTGATACAATGCATTGTCATCCAAGGTTTATCGGTGGTAAAAATGTTGAAATCTCTAGGACCATCAGAATTGGTTTCATTTTGCGTTTGAAAATTTTAAATTTTACGGACAAACAAAAAGACAAACTGACAAAAAGGAACGAAATCAAGATAATAAAAAACGTGGTTTAAAGAAACGTAATCTGCAACATGTTAATTTTCAATTAGAAAATACGGTTTTTAACGGGGGGGGGGGGGGCAAAACCAAACACGCGACATTCTTGGGGGGGGGGGGTCGCATTTTTTTTAACACAATTGGCCATGGAGGGGGGGGATCGCNAGTTTTTTTAACCACGTGTGGCAATGAGGGGGGAGATCGCCAAAATCGCCTGACGTCATTTATAGACTTAGACAGCCATAGGGGTAGTGGGCGAAACAAAAAAATGATTCTAAGTCTAGTTTTAAAAACTTAACCAAGTTAAATATTGCAAAAAATTATGCTTATGTTTTTCAAATTCAATTCACTAAAATTAAAATGAATCACTCATTGAGTTCATAAAACAATCATCACTGACTCGGGGACAATAATAAAAACATTGTTAAAAACGATGGCCAGCTCGGTCTTTGGGCAAAAACAATTGATCCTGTATGACCTGTGTTGTATGATCTGTGTTGTGTGACCTGTGTTGTATGATCTGTGTTGTGTGACCTGTGTTGTGTTGTATGATCTGTGTTGTGTGACCTGTGTTGTGTTGTATGACCTGTGTTGTGCGACCTGTGTTGTGTGACCTGTGCTCTGTGACCTGTGTAGTGTGATCTGTGCTCTGTGACCTGTGTAGTGTGACCTGTGACCTATGTAGTGTGACCTGTGTTCTGTGACCTGTGTTGTGTGACCTGTGTTGTGTGGCATGTGTTGTGTGACCTGTGCTATATGACCTATGTTGTATGACAAGTGTTGTGTGACCTGTGTTGTATGACCTGTGTTTTGTGACCTGTGTTGTGTTGTATGACCTGTGCTCTGTGACCTGTGTAGTGTGACCTGTGCTCTGTGTAGTGTGACCTGTGCTCTGTGTAGTGTGACCTGTGCTCTGTGTTGTGTGACCTGTGTTGTGTGGCATGTGTTGTGTGACCTGTGCTATATGACCTATGTTGTATGACCTGACACCTGTGTTGTATGACCCGTGCTGTATGTCCTGTGTTGTATGACATGTGATGTTGTGTGACATGTGTTGTGTGACCTGTGCTATATGACCTATGTTGTATGACCTGTGTTGTATGACCTGTGATGTTGTGTGACATGTGTTGTATGACCTGAGCTGTGTGACATGAGACCTGAGTTATGTGACTCTGTTAAATGATCTTAAAAACGAATTCTACGATGTTAACTAACACAGTGAAGGAGATGCAAGAATAATATTTGCCAAATTTCTATTAAAAAAATAAATGATTAAACAAAAGTTATTCCACAGGGGAAATGTATCGTTGAGCACATTGGACTCAGCGACACATCAAGGCGAGGACAGGCTAAAAAACCAAAACAGAAACCTATAATTACCTTTCTCAGAAAAAGAGCACGTCCACGTACAGGCGGGCGTAAACCAGAATGAATTACCGTCTCACAAATGCACGTCCGGTGTACGCAGCGATCCCACGTGATAGAACAGAGTCAAAACACGATACAGCTAAAGAAAAGCCACGGCGGAATGCTCCATATTTGGGTTAAAGGGGGGAAAGGTTTTGGTGACAGGGCGTGCACTGGATTAATATGGGTCGAGGGGGGTGAGTTGGAGGGAGCGACAGAGTTCAAAAGGAGAGACGGCTTAACGGAATATGTCATAACTCCTAACAAATAGTTTGTAAAATAATAGAAAAGTTTAATCACATGGCTTATAAATAAACTTCTTACAAGATTTTCTATTATTTTCTAATTTGATGCAACATAGACGAGACTGGCTTGAAATCTGTCAGAACGGGTGGGGAAGAGAGGGGGGGGGCGAAAAAATGCGATTTATCATGTTATAAACTAAAATAATTTACATCCTTCTGTATATCTTTTTGTTACAAGCTTCCACAGACCCATGTTTGGGTGTAAACAAGTTGTCGTCTGGAGGCGAATGCTAAAATTGACAGAATATTAAGATCAATACATTGGCGTAGCGAAGGGATGGGCAAGGGGGGGAATGCCCCGGGTGGCAGTTGCCTAAGGGCGGCAAATTCCTACTCGTTAATAAGTTTCTAGCAAATACAATTCTACAAGAAAGTGGAGCCTTTTTTTTCAAAGTAAAATAAAAACCAAATTAGTAATTATTATTATTATTTTTTTTTATATCCTAAAGTATTTCAGAATTTCTGACAAAAACTCAAACTCTTTATTGGCTATAAATTCTTCTTATAATAATGCGGCTTTAGTGAAAACCCAAAGCCTCAAATAGTAAAGGAATGCGACACTTAGTTGATTCTTAAAGTTTTACAGAAAAAAAGGAAAATTAAAAAAAAAAAAAAGTATTATTATATACATAATAATAATAAAAAAAACTGTACCCTATCATTTTGAAACATGAGCTAATCGAATGGTATAGTGGGGGGAGGGACGGCAAAATTCTTCTTTGTTAATTAGCTTCTAAAATTGAAAGACGTTAAACTAACGTTTGATAAAATAAAAGAAAGCCCAGATGCCCAACGTGACTTAATGCATCTTTATGTCTGGAAAGTATGAAAGAATTCAAGTAAGAAGCAAAAACAAACACATTTGAATCTCAATGTCTAATCTCCTTTAAACAGTTCATAAAACCTAATTTGTTTAGATGGTACTCCAACTGGAGCAAACTCTATTTCTCTTTTAGTTTTAGTACACTAGAATGTTGTTACGCATTTTTTCCATGTCAATACATCGTATGAAACATCTAATAGCCTCTACACGCAAGGCATTAAACAGTCTTCAGGATACTAAATAGTGAGTATCCCATGGAGACATTTTGATGTTACTTTGAAATCCATAGAAAACTGACAGAAGCAGTCAAACAATTCAACACTCAAACAGACGTAGGAACTTTGTTAATTGCATAAAAATATTTTATTTTATAATTTACATTTGGAAAAAAGTTCTTAATAAAGTCAATGATGCCCGAAATTATTTACAAACATATTGTGCTAGCCTTTTAGAGGCCTCTCACAGGGAAACTAATGGAGGAATACTTTTAAAAAGTTTTGACATATGCTAAATATTATGTGGACACCTTATCCTTTTAAGAAACTTTCCACTGTAAGAACGAGAGGGCACATTTTTGGTGATTGAAGCTAATGTGTATCTGTCACAAACTGTTGTTTGTTTGGCGTCGTTGTCAAGGGGTTGTTGGTGAACAACTACACATTCACCCATTCAATGAACAATATCCACTATTAATTATCTTGATATAATACTTTATTAACGTAATTAACATGTAACACTACATATATATAAGCCCATCGGTGCGAGAGCTCTGCTAACAAACTTAGCCAAAGAAGACTCCGCACCGAAGGGCCCACGCGAACTGACTGACCACTGGCCTCTGCTTTTACACTATCCGATCTCTAACCACACCTTACACTCCCCTCCCCATTTCTCACGCCTCAGGGCCACACACTCAGGGATTCTCACGATTCTCACCTCGACAGTATCCATGTTAGGGGTCGTCCATAAACGATATCACGCGATTTTGACCGATTTTCACTCCCTCCGCCCCCTCAAACTTTGTTACAAAAACTTAGAACCACACCCCTTAAACGCAGTATTTTCTTATTAAAAATTAGCAAGTTGCAAATTATTATTTTTCTTTTAAATATACATTTTGTGTAAATCTGCTCTTTAGTATCATAACATGTGTGAAGCCATTGAAAGCGTCATTAAATAAATTGCATGCAATCAATTATTTTAAGTGGAACTTTCATTTAAATTTTCAGGTTATTAATGTGACGACAAATTTCTTATACACACTCCCACCTAGTCACACATCGTCATAAATGCATGACCTCCCCCTTTTTAGGGACATGACGTCATTTATGGCCGGCTCCTTATATAGAAAAACAGTTGAGAAGAAATTGTATTCTTCATAAAATGAGATTACTATAGAAATTCATGTGAAGATTTAGTAGTTATATGTAATATGAAACACAGATATGATTTTCGTACACCAGAATTCAATTGAGAGTATTCAAAATAGCTCACATGACATTCTCAAGATAGAAATATTTTACCTCACGCGTTTAAAGAAAAAAGGAATTTATGAATTTATCGATTTATTGATTGAGATATTTAAGCTTAAAGTTACGCTCCCTAAAATAATATCATTAATTCGAATATGGCCATTACAACTATGATTAGTAATGCATGGTGTTAAAGTTAGTTAGTTAGTTAGTTAGTTATTTCCTCTCGGGCCGAAGACGGCACATAGGGCAGAGGTCATGGATTTCCATTTTTGACGATCCGTTGCTAATTGTATCAAGTCCTGGTTATTTCTTAGACCCATGGTTGAGCTTTCTCTTATGATTGTTCTACGCAGGGTTTCTTTTGGTCTTCCTTGTTTTCTTTTGCCTGTTGGTGTCCACATGAGGGCCTGACTTGGGAGTCTTCTCTTGTCCATTCGAAGAACATGGCCGATGTAATTCCATCGTCTTCTCCTTATAAAATTTGACACATATTCTTGGTTGGTTTCTTTTCTTATTGTTTCATTTGATTTGAGATCACTCCATTTTATATTTAAAATTTTTCGGAGGCATTTGTTTTCGAATGAAACTAATTTTTTTTCTATATATTTAGTTGATTTCCAGCTTTCGCATCCGTATGTTAGTACAGGGATTACACAGGTGTTAAAGTAGCTTCTCTAAAAGTATGTTAATGAAAAATTAATTACGATCATTGATGAATAATGTCTTATCTTAGATATTCAGACGCTCCTTCTATGAGAGATGATCTGTTGGCAAGTGATGCAGCGGTCACAGGCCACGGCGCATTAGCCAATTACCTAACTATTGTCTCGTTAGGTACCTATTCGGAGCTGGGTGACTCGGGGACTCCTCAGGCCCCGGGAACAAATCCTCGCCTTCGCGTGGATTTGAACTCGTGACCATCGGTACGCCAGTCGAGCACGCTAACACTCGACCACCGCGTCCCAATACACCAAGATAGACTACTCTAAGGCTTTTTTGGCCATTAAATATAGCGTGGCTGACATGACTGATATTTGAAAGGTTGTGCCATGAGGAAAAACAGAAAAAAAACTCAATTTCATTCAAGAAATTAAAGCTTTTATGTTTATTTCTCATGTAAAAAATATAGTGTTCGTATTACCAATTTCTAAAATAAATTCTTTTTTTTTCTTTATACTCTATAGCATTAACAAGGTTTTTTGTTTGTTTTTGGGGTGGGGGCGGCAAATTTGGGTTCTGCCCCGGGTGGCACATACCCACGCGACGCCGCTGGTTCAGTGTGACACCCAACAATCAGAAGCACAGACGAATCCGGGCACAAACCAAAGTGCGGGCAAGGAAGTGGAACATGAAAACGGTCAATACTTAAGACTATAGACTTGCTGAAAGAATTGAACTTGTTGACACAATTGATTCCTACGTGGTGACGCGCGCTGACAATAGCTGATAGTAACCTTGGCAGTAGAGAGGCGTCACAGCAACGATGACGTCTCCAGATGGCATTCATGATGTCAAGAGGCAAAGAGCCCCCTGCCAGAGTTCGTTCATCTCAAATTAAGATCACTGTCATCTAAAGTTTGAACATTTGTTGTAAATATATATATTTTTTTAAAATCCTTGAATAATATAAATGAGGGTCTCACTAGAATTATTAGATAAGTGTTTTTGCTTTAAGAACTATGAGTTGCTGTTTTGAAAAAAAACATAAAGGATTTTTTTTACAATGTTTAATTTTTGTTTTTCAAGTCGAGGGATTCTGCTTCTGGTAAAATTTCGTCTACTTTTTTTTTTTTAACACTTCGGCCCCACTCTTATCCTTGCTGAGTCACCAAGAAAGCCCATGACAAAATGGGTCCCGAAATTCCAACCCTCCGACGTATCGACCCCCGACAAGAAGTCCTCCAACTAAAGGCCCATAAAAGTACCTCAACCCTCTCAATTAGATTCACTTTCCACAACACTATCACTACCCAATTAAAGGACTTTTATCGTGACAGAAAAAAATATGCAGCAGCACTTCTTTTAAGTTAATAAAAAAAATATTTCTTTGTGGTTTACTGAAAAAAAAAACACACATCAGTTTTAATGACTTAAAGTTACTAGTTTGTCTAGAAATGATAGCGACAAGAAGTAAAACTCCTCATGGTCTACTGTAATTATGATATTTTATTTCCTTTCAGAGATTTTGTTTTTTAAATAGCTTTTGGGTAAAATTGGTTTGAAAGTTTTTATCAGCGAATGCGGTTATCTCCAAGAGGAAGCAAACAAAGCCTGCTGGGAAATTTCTCTTTCCGTTTCTGCCATCAATGTATGTGCTTAGTAAACAGATCTTCGCCCCAGACATAGGTCTCTAAACTAATGTTCCCCACTGAAAGGTCTTTGACAATAGGTCTCCCGTCTCTTGGGAACCTACTAAAAAGGTTTTAACTTTATACAAAAAGTCTCCCGTCTATTTGGGCCCCACTAATAAGGTTTCAACTTTACAAAAAGGCTCCCGTCTATTTGGGCCCCCACTGATAAGGTTTTAACCAAAGGGCTCCCGACTAATGTGCAACCACCAAAAAGGACCCCACGTGACACTAACAAGAACATCATGTGCCTGGTAGAAACAAAGCAATCATTAAGTTATTGACTTATCACAGGATGTGTAAAGTGACGGAGTGTCGTGTTGTAACTTCCGCTGGTCAGCTAAACATGTTGTCAGTGCAACATGTCGGTCAGAGACACATGCTGGTCAGTGAATTCTTATCGGTCAGTGAAACATATCGGTCAGTGAATCATGTTGGTCAGTGAATTATGTTTGTCAGTGAGACATGTTGGTCAGTGAAATATGTTGGTCAGTGAGACATGTTGGTCAGTGAAATATGTTGGTCAGTGAGACGTGGTCGGCAATGAAAAATGTTGGTCAGTGAGACATGTTGGTCAGTGAGACATGTTGGTCAGTGAAATATGTTGGTCAGTGAGACATGTTGGTCAGTGAAATATGTTGGCCAGGGAGACATATTGGTCCGTGAGACATGTTGGTCAGTGAGACATGTTGGTCAGTGAAATATGTTGGTCAGTGAGACATGTTGGTCAGCGAAATATGTTGGTCAGTGAGACATGTTGGTCAGTGAAACATATTGGTCATAAATATGTTAGTCAGTGAAACACGTTGGTCAGTGAAACATGTTGGTCATAAATATGTTTGTCAGTGAAACATGTTGGTCATAAACATGTTGGTCAGTGAATTATGTTTGTCAGTGAGACATGTTGGTCAGTGAATTATGTTTGTCAGTGAAACGTATTGGTCAGTGAAACGCATTGGTCAGTGAAACATATTGGTCAGTGAAACATATTGGTCAGAGAAACACATTGGTCAGTGAAACGTATTTGTCAGTGAAACGTATTGGTCAGTGAAACGTATTGGTCAGTGAAACATGTTGGTCAGTGAAACATATTGGTCAGTGAAATATGTTGGTCAGTGAATTATGTTTGTCAGTGAGACATGTTGGTCAGTGAAATATGTTGGTCAGTGAGACATATTGGTCCGTGAGACATGTTGGTCAGTGAGACATGTTGGTCAGTGAAATATGTTGGTCAGTGAGACATGTTGGTCAGTGAAATATGTTGGTCAGTGAGACATATTGGTCATAAATATGTTGGTCAGTGAAACATGTTGGTCATAAATATGTTTGTCAGTGAAACATGTTGGTCATAAACATGTTGGTCAGTGAATTATGTTTGTCAGTGAGACATGTTGGTCAGTGAAACGTATTGGTCAGTGAAACGTATTGGTCAGTGAAACGTATTGGTCAGTGAAACATATTGGTCAGTGAAACACATTGGTCAGTGAAACGTATTGGTCAGTGAAATATGTTGGTCAGTGAGACATATTGGTCCGTGAGACATGTTGGTCAGTGAAATATGTTGGTCAGTGAGACATGTTGGTCAGTGAAATATGTTTGTCAGTGAGTCATGGTCGGCAATGAAAAATGTTTGTCAGTGAGACATGTTGGTCAGTGAGACATGTTGGTCAGCGAAATATGTTGGTCAGTGAGACATGTTGGTCAGTGAAATATGTTGGTCAGTGAGACATGTTGGTCAGTGAGACATGTTGGTCAGTGAGACGTGTTGGTCAGTGAGACATGTTGGTCAGTGAAATATGTTGTTCCTTGAGACATGGTAGTCAGTGAAACATGTTGGTCAATGAAACATGTTGGTCAGTGAAATATATTGGTCAAAAACATGTTAGTCACTGAACATTTTGGTCAGTTTAATATGAAAATGTTTACATAGTCAGGTATAAGTATGAGGTTATATGCACATACATATGACACAAACGTACACAAGCACACAGATGACACAGGTAATATGCGTATGGTGAATTGATAGAGAGGCTGGACTTGTGTGTGTGCTTTCATGTGTAAACGCCAGTTTTTCATGTTTGTTATTTAAGCAATGATGTTTGTACGTTTGTTGTGTGTGTGTTTGTGTGTTTTATGTAAGTGTGTTTGTGTATGTGTTGTATTTCTAACATTCTACTTCTCAATTTTGTGGGTTGAGCTTCTAGTATAATATTGACCTACAAGATAACAATCAACATGCAACAATTGTCTTTAAGGCTCATTTTTAAAACGTCAATAGAATGAGCTATGGACGAAGATATAGACAAATTATAACTCAATAGCCTCTTGTTGTTATCATCTATCATATCTGACCAACATTTCCTATCAATGGTTCGTCTCAACTCCAATTGTTCATAACTTAAAGTTTTTGTCTGTATGTCATAACACACATCGGTCGGTTTAAAGTAGCCCAGAACAAAATGATTAAAAGATAATTAGTAACTGCCACGTGACTATGCGACAAATTTTTCACATTGTTAAATCGTTGTCCACTTCTGATGTGCATAGGCGTCGCTAAAAGGTGCGGACCGTACAGAGTGACACAAAAACTGGTGACGCCTCTGCTGGCGTGCACCATTCCTTATACCTGGCGAAAGCCTCTCATTAATTTCTAGTTACGTTCTTATCCTATACAGAAAAAGGTTTCTTCTTTTCAAATCCTTCACCTGCGACAAAGATGAATAGCCAAGCATAATGTGTAAGTCGTAAAGTCAGGTTACATTAAAATGCCAAGGTCTTAACATAAAATCTTAGCATGACTCTAACAATCCACCCATCCACCAAAAAAAAAAATATTAATAAACTAGAACAAATTCATAAAAGAGCTGCCAGATTAATTACTGGAGAATATTCAAAACTCAATAGAGTACAAGAGTAACACCATAGTTTAATAATTAAACCTTGAAACACTAGAGGATAGAGGAACCAAGAGTAAATTAGTAATTATACATAAATCGATTAATTCTAATTTAGAAATACAACACAGAGATAACTTAATACAACCCTTAGATAGACATAGGGATAAAAACACATTTCTTATTCCGTATGCAAGAATAAAAACATAAAAGTTTTCTTTCTTCCCGTCCGAACTTCGGGCGTGAGATGGGTTGCCTGAAGAAACCAGGAATGCGAACACTTTATCATCATTTAAAACTCTAATAAGAATGCGGGACTAAACACAAACCATAGATAAATGTAGGACGCAATAATCTTTTGTATAGAAGGAGCCTCTGTAACAGATAAGATAATAAAACAATAACACTTATCCATCTGTGAGTCCATCCATCCTCGTTTCACTACAGCCCAATGTAGGGCTCAGGCCTGCCTCACCATCTCCTTCCACTCAGTCCATGAATGGCTCAGGCCTGCCTCACCACCTCCTTCCACTCAGTCCATGTATGGCTCGGGCCTGCCTCACCATCTCCTTCCACTCAGTCCATGTATGGCTCAGGCCTGCGTCACCACCTCCTTCCACTCAGTCCATGTATGGCTCGGGCCTGCCTCACCACTTCCTTCCACTCAGTCCATGTATGGCTCGGGCCTGCCTCACCACCTCCTTCCACTCAGTCCAAGCAGGGCTCGGGCCTGCCTCACCACCTCCTTCCACTCAGTCCTAATCAACGCTTTTCTACTCCAACATTGTATGCCCAGGTGCTGTAGATCTTTCTGTTCACCATCCTCTTCTGTGTGAAGCATTGGTCTAGAACCGTCAAGAACATTCAATCAAATAGTTTCAGGCCGCATTGTCTCCATGAACTGCGGGTTTCCAGAAGTCCACATAACTTGTATTCGTCTGACCCTGTCATTTTTCTATGGTTGTCAAAGTAACCATGTAGCGGCCCCTCTCTCTCTCTCTCTCTCTCTTTCTTTCTCTCCCCCCTCTCTCTCTCTCTCTCTCTCTCTCTCTCTTCTCTCTCTCTGTTATATATTTTCTGCATCAGCTCTTGCGTACCATCACGTTTCATGATATCTGTTTAAAGCCTTGTGTGTAGCAGAAATCATAACACACTTTCTCGTAAGCTAGCGAGCTGAAATTTTGCAGACAGACTCATGCCAATGACAAAAATGATGTATCAAAATTTCAGATTGATCGAATGAACAGTAGAATCTAGATCTAATTGAATTATTGAATTTATAAATTATTTTATTTATCTCTTTATATTATTTAATTTTTTTGAGATAGTGTTGTGGTGCATAAACTGTTCAACAACCTTTCATGTCGCGCAATAAGGTGCGCATTACATTGACAGTACTTTTTAAAAATATATTCACGATCGGTGCGCATTATATTAAACATGTTTTACGAGACATAACTAGAATTTTGTATTTTTGGATTGCTTTGCCCTGCGTATTATAATGAACATCCCTATTGTTATGTCTCGTATTTAAAGGATTTATAGTGAAAAACTTGGTTTTCCTAGCTGGGATACAGCGCTATATAAATTATCATTTGTTATTATTATTATTACTCCAATATCGTAACCCGCGTGAATCCGTGTTATTAAACATCATGAAATTAATAGTAAGAGATCGAATGTTGAAACTTTGATTTTAAGTAGCTCGTTTTGACGTGACGTCACGATTCTTAAACGCCCCCTCCCCCTCATCACAAATGTGGGGACACCCTCCAGGTGCGTGACGTCATTTATGGACGGCCCCTAAACCCACCACTTCCATCCCTAAGGTGGCAATGTTTCTATATTTAAACCCCCAACATCCCCCACCCCCTTATTTAAAAAATTGTATTTTTTCATAAATCTTAATGGCGTTTTTTTTTAAAAACTCAAGCAACTCCCCATTTGATCTAGGCACCGTAGAGAGGGGCCCCGTTTGATCTAGGCACCGTAGAGAGGGGCCCCATTTGATCTAGGCACCGTAGAGAGGGGCCCCGTCCTTTAAATCCAACCAACAACTACTTCCCAGTGTTTACCAATGAGTGACCTCCACGTGCAACCATTGGCCAGTGACACATTGAATTTCCCCAACAAGTCTGTGTGTGTGACGTCAGTGTGTCATATCTTTTCCCACCGACTCCCACTGCAGCCCTCGTTTTTATAACCAAGGATACGATGTATAAATAAAAACGAAACGTCCTCCGTCAAACTGAAACTAAATGTCCCAGATATCACGTGATTCCACGGCAGCCAATGTGTGCGACGGCTGCCGAGGCCGTTTTGTTGTCGGTGTAAAGCCGTGTGGCGGGCGGGACTTGCGGAGGTGGGGAATGGGGCGTGGCCCCAAGCCTTTTCTAGGAAACATGTCTGACGGTGTCGTGTGAAGTTTTTTACTTTCACTTTCAGAATCTTTACGACCCGCATGCACACACTGGCAATATATAAAAACACTCTCACACACTCTCTCATATGAACTTAAACACGCTTTTTAACTCACGCACACTTATGAACATAAACACAATTATTAACACTAACACACACACACTTATGAATATACCCATATGCTTAATAACGCACACACACACACACACACCACATACACACACACACACTTATTAACACGCACACACTTATGAATATATCCACATGCTTATTATCTTTTCTTATATGTTACAGACGCTCCTTCTGTACAGAAGATTATTGCGTCCTACGTATTTCTATGGTTTGTGTTTAGTCCTGTATTCTTACTAGAGTTTTAAAAGATGATAAAGTGGTGGCTTTATTAACACACACATACACACACACACGCGCGCGCACACACACACACGCACACACACACTTATGAACTTAAACACACTTATTAACACTAACACACACTTATGAATATACCCATATGCTTATTAACACACACACACACTTATAAACTTACACACACTTATTTACGACGCATACACACTCTTATAAACACACATTTATAAAAACACAACAATACAAGTAGGTAGATCTATACGACTCAAAACCATTAAATGTTGGCAACTTTTAGTGTCTTTTATTTTTACACTTATATGGAAATAGCATTTGCTTCTGGGAATCACATTAATATCAAGGAACTACTTATGTACCGGGAACTACATCTGTATACTGTCAAACAGAAATGTGATAATAGAGTGACTTACTTTATTATCGCGAGGAACGATTTTTCTTTAAAGGTGTTTCTTTTTTTAAAATGACGTTTTCCAAAAGTTAAGTTACGAATGCTGTTTGCTTCTTTCATTTCATGGACACGATGATAATGTACCTGCTAGCCAACAAAACAGAAAATGTCAACGGTGTGACGTGGCTGTTGCGGATGGCTTTCGGAATTAATTTATTCAAGGAAAAAATAAATTAAATAAACGTATGTTTACCCGGGGGTAAATAAATTATTTGAAACAAAACCCTGGCCACACCCTCCCATCTCGATCCTCAAATCCTTCAAGTTTTCCCATAAAGGTTAAAGGCTGAACAGCCAGGTGATCATGTGACTAGTGTTGTTTTCGTCGACGAAAACTAAAACTAAAACCTTCGTTAACGAGAATTAAAACTAAAACTAAAATTTGCAGCAAGACTAAAACTAGACGAAAACTAAATCTGGTAGACAAAAGACTGAATAAAAACTGAAACTAAAACTTCCAAACGAATTATAAAACTAAAATCCCCATTTATCGTTCTTTTCCGTTACTGCGGTCTGCGGGCGAGCCATCTATTCTAGGAAATTATTATGAATTATCACCTAGGTCCTAGGACATATCTAATTTTTTTTATGATCGTGCATGCTCATAAACTGGGCGATAATATAAGTCATCAAAATAATACAATATACAATTACTTAACGTTGAAAGTTGACAATGACAACAGCAGGAACTGGTGTTGTTGGAGTAAGTGGACGCCCAAAATCGAGTGGTGTTTGGGATTATTTCACGTACCGTATGGATTTAAACAAAAGTGAATGTTTAGTGACTAACGACGGTAAGAAATGCGAAATACTGCTCGTGGGAAGGAATCCCACAAATCTAAAACGACATTTAAAAGCTTGCCACAAGAAAGAAAATGATACCATGGAAGAGAAAGAGAAGACTAAAGTAGCGGCAGCACCCAGTAAGTCAACAAAGTTGCCAGCTTCCAACTCTTCTTCCTCAAGGAAAATTACCGACATGTTTTGTAATAAACTTAATAAATACAAATATTTTGCAAAGTCTGCTGAAAATATTTCCAGAATGCAAGCTCTAACGCGATTCATAGCGAAAACTGGTGTTTCCACGTCGTTGGTAAGTAATAATGTATTATTTATTTCTTAGTAGTTAAAACTTCTTAGAACCTATAAACAAAGACACATGTGACATATCATACATGTAGTATCATAGCCTTATGAACATTAAATTGTAAAACAAAAATTTTGCATTGTAATTTAATGTATATTAATATGGGCAGCCGTATCACAGTAATTTTATTATGGGACAGGACAGGGCTTGAGAAAAAATTGTTAGCGTACTTAAAACAGTTAAAACTATTACACATGGCAGCTAAAATAGCAAAACTGTTAAATGTTATTCATTTCATGGAATTAATATAAAAATAAATAAAAATGGCTGTATATTGCTACATAATAATTAATATGCAATTATAAAATGTAAATTATAAAATAATTACAATAATGAAAGAATGCAATTTACATGTACAGGTCGAGCATGAAGCATTCAGAGAGTTCTGCCAGGCAATGGATCCGAAGTTTCAAGTACCAGGCCGTAAAGCTATACAAACGGCTTTAAAATCTGCGTGTGAAGAACTCGAAAAGAAGGTGAAAGAGAATATACAACATGCCCGGCGTCTTACCCTTTGCTTGGATATTTAGTCTTAAAAGGGGCCTGGCGGCAGCGTTCCTTGGTGTTTCGGCTTGTTTGTACAATCCAATTAAACAGCAAGGTGAACATTTAACACTGGATGTGTTTACTGTTAGTCATCCTCATACATGTGATATGATTGCTGCTAAAGTTAGCGATTGCTTCGAAAAATGGGGTATAAAAACTAGCCAAGTCATGCTAGTTATTACGGACAATGGAGCTAACATGATAAAAGCTTTTAAAACCATGTTTGTTGATAGATGCGAAACTGGCAATGGCTCTGATTCTGATTCTGATTCTGATGAGGAAGAGGATGATGAGGTTGACAATATTAATGAAGATAAAGACTATGAGGATGTAAGGGCAGAAACGACTGTTGATGGTCAATATTTGAAATTGAAACGCATGTCATGTATGCGTCATACTATGCAGCTAGTTGTTGATGAGATGTCAAACTGTGCTGCCATAAAACCGATACTTGATTCAGCGAGGCGTATGGTTGAAAAGTTTAGAAAATCATCTGTTGCAACCCAAAAGCTAGTGTTGAAGAGCAAGAAAACTCATATTGCTGATTGTCCCACAAGGTGGTCAAGCACATTCCTTCTACTGCAGCGACTTATTGAACTGAAGGTTAGTGTGAATGCAGTAGCGGAAGAAATGGAATGGGACACTCTTCATTCAAGTGAATGGCAAAAAATAGATCAGTTACTGAAGCTTCTGCAACCATTTGCCGCACATACACGTTTACTCGAAGGCGATAAAGTTGTTATGTCATCCGTAATTCCAGCACTTATGGACATAGAATATAATCTTCTTGAGGCACAGTCTGATAAAGCTCTGGACGCATCACTAAAAGAGCTAGCAGTCACCTTTTTGGGTGGCTTGAGGCGACGATTTGAGTTTGCGTTGGAACCAGAGTCTGATATTTTTGAACCTATACCTTCTGCAGCTTGCCTGCTTGATCCTACAACTGTGTCAGCACTGTTCATTTCAGGAAAAGAGCATCTTCTAAATGCAGCAAAACAGTTTGTGTTGCGAGAACAAACAGCTTCAGCAGCAGCAGCAGCCGCAGTAAGTGCACAGCTTGGTCAAGTGATTTCAGCTGCTGGTCAGCCTATTCCTAACCGAAATATCACTGCAACTGGGTCTCCTGATAGCGTTGGTTCAACAGCCCTGACTACATCTGGACCTCCCCTCAAGCGTTTCAAATCCCTGACGCAACACATTGCGAACACCACACCCATCACTAATGTTATTTCTGCAGTTCGTGGGCCAGAAGACGAACTGGCAGATTATTTGTTGCACTATCAAGAAGCTGCCACAGCAGTCAGTGAGGATGACAATGGTTTAAGCTACTGGCAATCACAGAACGTTCAAAAAACGTTTCCGTTGCTTGCACCATTGGCTTTAGATTTATTGAATGCACCAGCTTCAGAGGCTTACGTGGAGATAATTTTTTATCGTTGTGGTGATTTGACTACTGGGAAAAGAAACAGGACTAATCAGAGTCTTGAAAAACGGGTCTTTCTCAAGCTGAACAGTCATTTGTTTTGACGTTTAGTCTTCACTCTTCAAGTGAGCTGTTGTTACTTAGTTTAGTTAGTTCAGAGTTCTAGGTCTTAGAATGAATACATTTGTTTTAATTTTGACTTACGTTTTTTGGTTTATTATTGTCATTACGTTTTTAGTTGTTTCTTTGAACATGCACTACAAGTCTGCTAGTCTACAACATAGTCAAAAATTGAGTCATGGCATTGGCACATAACACAATGTGATAGTGTGACTTATAATGTGACAATGGAGTGAATGAACAATGATGTTATTATAGTTATTGGTGTTTACAAGACTAAAACTAAAAGTGAAACTAAAATGAATAAGACGAAAACTAAAACTCTGGTGTTTTAGTTTTAGTCGACGAAAACTAAAACGAAAACTAAAATTGGGCCTAAAACTAAAACTAGACTAAAACTAAAATTATTACAGAAAAAACGAAATAAAAACTGAAACTAGAATATGACCTGGGACTAAAACAACACTACATATGACTGGGCACATTTTCTTATCTCCTCTGTTACAGGTACTCCTTTTATCTACACAGAAGATTATTGAGTCTGACGCTTAACCGTGGTATATGTCTAATCCTACATTTTTATTAGATTTTTAAATGTTCTGGTTTTACCAGAAAACCCGTTCCACATCCGAATTCCGGACGGGACTAACGATAATTTTTATGTGTTTTTTCATGCACATAGTATTAGAAAATTGTTTTTATCCCTATGTCTATCAGGTTGGTATTAGAATATCTTTGTGTTTGTATTTCAAAGCTAGAATTAATTGCCTTATGTATTATTACTTATTACTACTCTGCTCTTTGTTCTTCTATCCTCTTGTGTTTCAAAGTTTAACTTTTAACTAATTGTTGTTGCTCTTGTCAGTGTTAAATTATCTCATCTTTTCTTATATGTTACAGATGCTTCTTCTGTACAGAAGATTATTGCGTCCTACGTATTTCTATGGTTTGTGTTTAGTCCTGTATTCTTACTAGAGTTTTAAAAGATGATAAAGTGTTGGCTTTCCTGGTTTCTTCAGGCAACCCATTCCAGGCCAAAATACCGGACGGAAAGAAAGAAAACGTGTATGTGCTTGTTCTTGCATATGGAATAAGAAAGGTGTTACCTTTTTGTCTATTTGAGGGTTTATTAAGTTATCTTTGTGTTGTATTTCTAAATTAGAATTAATTGCCTTATGTATAATTACTAATTTAATCTTGGTTCTTAGTGTTTCAAGGTTTAATGATTTAACTAATGGTGTTACTCTTGTCAGTTTTGAATATTCTCCAGTAATGAATCTGGCAGCTCTTTTTTTGTTGATTTGTTACTACTCTGCTCTTTGCTCTTCTATCCTCTTGTGTTTCAAAGTTTAACTTTTAACTAATTGTTGCTGCTCTTGTTAGTGTTAAATATTCTCCAGTAATAAATCACTATTCACCATACCATCGCACCCTTGAAAGAAGGTTTTGTACAGTTCAAAAACCAGGGGTGCTACAGGTCCCGCTTGACTGGCGCATCTAGCACGCACTGTTTATTATAATAAATTAAATAGGGCAAGGTGCAAAAATTAGGTGCTCCATAAGTTCACGTTATAACGCTGGCTGATGGGTTTAACGGTTTAACCCATGAACGCAAATCATCGTTATTATCATACATAAAAAAAAATAATTGCCACGTATGACATGTAAAGTATCCATACAATTTATACTTTATGTTTCATTTAGGATATCTGTACAAATTATACTTAATGTTTTATGTAGGATATCTAAACAATTTATACTTTATCTTTCATGTAGATTATCTACGTAGCTTATATTGCATTTTGGGGTGTCCAAAGTCTGGCAAAAATTAAAAATTTTAAGAAGCCTGCGGCCTCTAATTAAACAATAAATTGACTCAATGTTATTTCTTCTTCTTTTTTAAAGACTTTATATTTATTAGTAAAGCTGAAACTGTGGGCTGTTTTTACGATTATGCTAAATGATGGTAAAAATTGAGGACATTTTTTTTTTTTTGCCAGCGTTGTTGATTACGACGACCCGATGAAGTTATTTTTCACGAATTTTGATGACGTTCGATGGCATAAATCAATGACGTAATATTATTTCTCCCATCTCGAAAATGATCACTCTTTGTCTATGGCGGATTAAGGGGGGGGGGGGCTAAAGCCACGGGCCCCCGACGGGTTAGGGGCCCCCAAACTTTTTATATTTTATAATAAAAGTGTACAAAAGTTTGCACGAACCCTTGAAAATATAATAAATTAATTAATACTATCTATACAACTTATCGCGTTCAGACATGATAGTATTGATAGTACCTAATAATCGAAAAACTTTAATTGATTCACTTCGCATGATATAAAATATAGTTTATATTTTTTAAATTTCCCATTTTCGAGAAGTTCCGCTGGCCGTCTGGGTATAGTGCATGCTCGTGGGGCTACAGGTGTCGGGTTCCATTCCCAGCAAAGGCATATAATTTTTTTCCTTTTCACACTCAATTATAACTACCGCGAACACATCAAACAGTTATTTCTTCGTGTTCGTTTTTTTCATTATTAAAATTTAGTTACAGTCTTATATTAGCTGATAGGTCCCCCGTTTGATTTCAGCCCAGGGCCCCGTGCAGTCTTAATCCGCCCCTGCTCTTTGTGGCGTTGTGTTGCTATTATTCATCCAATGTTTGGAATTTCTTATGATGGAATAAGTTGTTGTTGTTTTTTTAATCTAGAAAATCGTGATTGTATTGTCCCCTCCCCCACCCCCAGAAAATACCACTCAAAAAAAAAAACTTTTAAGAATACTCCCCCACACATACGACACACACACACCACACACCAAATGAAAAGCCTTTCAATCAATCTTATTGTATGTCTTTTTATTTTGTCATTATGTTTATCCCACCTGACATATTTTTACTTCTTGGCAAAAAGTTTGCACACCCCTGACGAAATCATCTGCCATGTGATTTTTTTTCTTCTTTTTAATAACCACATTGAAAATATCTGTATATCGACGCACTTCCACGCAGGACCTATTGAAACAGCCATAGTCCCAGCCTGATTATGGATTGGGAGCGGAATTTGATGGCGCGTGAGGGGTGGGGGGGCAGATCTGCCTTCAAAGTGGTTAGAGATTATCCCCAGATAAGCGCCTATGGACTAGCCGGAGTAAACCGTTACAGGTAAATAAATATGTGAACCTCTTCAACTACGGAGTTCAGAACGACGACAGCTTGACCTCAGGTAGAGCCCCGACGTGTTAAACACCGTGATTTGAGATCTTATCTTTCAGGGTCGTGACGTCAGAACCTGTAGAGGTAGCGTTTGGTGATGTGTATGGTTGGGGGCGGGAGGGGGGTTGCCGTTGGTGTCAAAAGGGAAGAACATCGACGGGTAGTTCACGTCCTGGGGGTGGAGGATGGGGCCGCTCTGATTTACTCTAGTTTTCTTTTATAGAAGGTGTCTACCAAGGGTTTTGTTTCGTTCTTTTGTTTGTGGGAGATGTTGTGAAGACCATCATTCAGAGGCGTCACTAGGGTTGGTGTCACCCGGGGTGGTAGCTCATGATGGAACCCCCTCACGACTTACAGCGTAGAGCTTATCCGAGTCTTCCGGGGCAAATTAACGTGAACATATAGAATTTTACAATTGGTGTCAACCCTTGATGGTGTCACCCTGGGCGTGCCGCCCCCACGGCACCCTTTAGTGACGCCTTGACTTAGATAAATCATTCTCTGACCTGGCTTAAACAATAACGTAGAACCCATGACAAGATCAGGTGATATTTTTTGTGTCAACACGTTTTATCTTAATTTGGTTTTTCTAGTAATATTTTCCTTATTCTTGTTATTATTATTTCTATTATTATTATTCATAAGAAGAAATTACATATAAAAAAAAAAATTAAGCATTTTTAAAAAATTTAAATTAATTGCTGCGTGTGAATTTTTTCAGTGCGCGATATCATGTCGTCACGATACTTACAAGGGAGACTACTAGCAAAAAAAGATATGCTACACGTTTATATTATTCTCTCCCCTTTCTCGTCAATGTCCCACTTCGGATTTGAATACACATTCCCAATGTTAAACAATCATATCTTTTAACAAGAAAGAAAAGATTCAATAAAATTTTCTTTATTTTAAAATTTTAAAAAACTCTAATGAGTAGATCTAGATATTATAATCAAAATTAATAAAGACATTTTTGTAAATATCAAAAATCTGACACAAAAAAAAACTTTGCCGATATTTTACAAAATTAATAAAGACATTTTTGTAAATATCAAAAATCTGACACAAAAAAAAACTTTGCTGATATTTTACAAAATACTTTTTTTTTTTTTTTTTAAATTTAAATTGTGGAACAAGCGTGTAGTGTAGATGCATTTGAAGTTGTTAAGATAAGAGCAAAAGGCAATCAGGCGTGACAGGAGACTGGTCCTGTATATGTTGTTTTTTTTTTTCCAAACGGCTGCATTCAACAAAAGACAAACCGGCATATTTTTCTGTCAAATAACATAAACTTTGGCAAAGCAACAGTTGTTTCCAAGGAAGCCGACCAACATTAATCCAACATGGCGACAGCTGCTACACTCCTTCCACAAGGCACTGTTGACGAATTGTAATATTTTTAATATGAATGATCCAAATAAAAAAAAAACAAAAAAACAATTCATTGTTGATCTAAAGTTTCATTTTTCTCTATTGATGATGTCTCGTATCATCAATTTTTAATGTTATATTTGGTCAGCAATAATTTATGCTATTTTAATTTTATATTTTCTAATTGTTAAATTTTGAATATTGATGTGGTGTTTTATTTTCTTGTTATGTTAAAAAAAAATTATTTGTTATTCTAAATTTTTTTTTTTTAGTTGTTCTTCACTTTAAAAAAAATATTATTTTTAATATAACTTTTAGATTCAATAATACAAATTATACACACATATGACGATTTTATATTAATATCTTTTTAAAAAACGACAAAAAAAACTTCCCCATTATGATAATTTACATATTATAAAATATAATTTTTATGTCAGTAACATACCATTATATTACAATCATCATTAATCATTTATAACGATAATAAAAATATACTACGAATCTAATTATGATATTCAAATATTTACTTTGCTAATTAATTTCTCATGCTTATTTGATCTTTTCATAATCAAATACTTTGATGATAATAATCAAATATTAGTAGTATGTAAATTTTATATTTCAAGTTTTAAACCTTTAATCATGATAATCTACTCTTCATTATAATTCATACCACACCCACTGACTACTATAATCAACACGCTAATCAGCTCACCAGTATAATCCATACAATAACCCACTCACTATTATAATCCATACAATAATCCCCTCACTATTATAATCCATACAATAACCCACTCACTATTATAATCCATACAATAACCCACTCACTATTATAATCCATACAATAACCCACTCACTATTATAATCCATACAATAATCCCCTCACTATTATAATCCATACAATAATCCACTCACCATTATAATCCATACAATAATCAAATCACCATTATAATCCATACAATACCCCACTCACTATTATAATCCATACAATAACCCACTCAATATTATAATCCATACAATAACCCACTCACTATTATAATCCATACAAATACCCATTCACTATTATAATCCATACAATAACCCACTCACCATTATAATCCATACAATAACCCACTCACCATTATAATCCATACAATAACCCACTCACTATTATAATCAATACAAATACCCATTCACTATTATAATCCATACAATAACCCACTCACCATTATAATCCATACAATAACCCACTCACCATTATAATCCATACAAATACCCATTCACTATTATAATCCATACAATAACCCACTCACCATTATAATCCACACAATAACCCACTCACCATTATAATCCGTACAATAACCCACTGTATATAATAATCCATACAATAACCCACTCACTATTATAATTCATACAATAACCCACTCACTATTATGCAATAGTCCACTCACTATTATACAATAATCAACTCACCATTATAATCCATACAATAATTCAATCACCATTATAATCCATACAATAACACACTCACTATTATAATCCATACAATAATCCACTCACTATTATACAATAATCCACTCACCATTATAATCCATACAATAACCCACTCACTATTATAATCCATACAATAATCCACTCACTATTATAATCCATACTATAACCCACTCACTATTATAATCCATACAATAACCCACTCACTATTATAATCCATACAATAACCCACTCACCCTTATAATCCATACAATAACCCACTCACTATTATAATCCATACAATAATCCACTCACCATTATAATCCACACGATGATCCATGGAAAGAAGAACAGGGTTATCAAAAAATGGAGAGCGTGATTTGTTCCACGTCTGTGGACCAAGAAAATGATTACATCACTCAACTGTAGTTTTTATTACAGTCTGATCAACTAATAATACATCACTCAACTGTAGTTTTTATTACAGTCTGATCAACTAATAATACATCACTCAACTGTAGTTTTTATTACAGTCAAGTCAACTAATAATACATCACTCAACTGTAGTTTTTATTACAGTCTGGTCAGATGATACATCACTCAACTGTAGTTTTTATTAAAGTCTGGTCACCTAATACATCCCTCAACTGTAGTTTTTATTACAGTCTGGTCAACTAATAATACATCACTCAACTGTAGTTTTCATTACAGTCTGGTCACCTAATACATCACTCAACTGTAGTTTTTATTACAGTCTGGTCAACTAATAATACATCACTCAAATGTAGTTTTTATTACATTCTGGTCAACTAATAATACATCACTCAACTGTAGTTTTTATTACAGTCTGATCAACTAATAATACATCACTCAACTGTAGTTTTTATTACAGTCTGGTCACCTAATACATCACTCAACTGTAGTTTTTATTACAGTCTGGTCACTTAATACATCACTCAAATGTAGTTTTTATTACAGTCTGGTCAACTAATAATACATCACTCAACTGTAGTTTTTATTACAGTCTGGTCACCTAATACATCACTCAACTGTAGTTTTTATTACAGTCTTGTCAACTAATAATACATCACTCAACTGTCGTTTTTATTACAGTCTGGTCACCTAATACATCACACAACTGTAGTTTTTATTACAGTCTGGTCACCTAATACATCACTCAACTGTAGTTTTTATTACAGTCTGGTCATTTAATACATCACTCAACTGTAGTTTTTATTACAGTCTGGTCACCTAATACATCACTCAACTGTAGTTTTTATTACAGTCTGGTCA
>MUZC01004456.1:66008-83984 GCA_002072015.1 Radix auricularia
TAATACATCACTCAACTGTAGTTTTTATTACAGTCTGATCAACTAATAATACATCACTCAACTGTAGTTTATATTACAGTCTGGTCACCTAATACATCACACAACTGTAGTTTTTATTACAGTCTGGTCAACTAATAATACATCACTCAACTGTAGTTTTTATTACAGTCTGATCAACTAATAATACATCACTCAACTGTAGTTTTTATCAGCCGGTCAATACTTTGTGCTAAACATTGTTCTTTTGTACCATCAACTGTTACTGTGTTGTACTTGTTGAGCAATCGCTAAATATTTAGTTTGTGTAAAACATTCATTGTTAGTGATTTAGCACCATTCATAGTAATTCTTCAGTCATCAGTGTCAATTCTGATGACATAAATAACACACCTACAGATTATCTCGAACTGGGCTATTATGTAATATTAAAGTGTCTTTTGCGGATATGGATGCATAGAGACGCTAAGGCCCTATTAGTCTTTGATTCAAGGTATTTGCTGCTTTTTTTGAAACCAGAGCTAAACTTTCACCTGACATGTTGTTGTTTTTTAATTTTTTTATTGTTGTTGGCTCTATAGCTCACTCATGATTTAATTCTCAATGCGGCAGTGTCCCCTTAGTTAGTGCGACGTAGTGCGGCACGGTGCTTTGTCACGTGTGCAAAAGCGGAACTGTGCTGACATAAACATAAGCTTGTAGTGTGTTGTAGTCATTGTGATATGTGCGTGGTGACTGGGTCTGTCCAAGTTGTTTTTTTAAAATGTATTTTGTATCTTTGTTGAAGGTAATTAAACTGGTAGCATTACTCCTCACTAACAGTGTTTATTATTACACATTATGGTATAATCAAGGCCAACCACGTAAATACAATTATTAAAATTAAATTAAATAATTTTTAAAAAAAATTCTAGTGACTTGGCTACATTAAAAAGGAAATTTCATTCAAATTTTGGCCGCATTCTTGAAGGCAAGGTTTCGTATTCACCACATCCCTCATTATGTTGTTGAAGGAAACTTACCTCGCATGTATTAGGTTTATTCTAAATTGTGTTTAACAACGTCTGTTTGTGCTTGTTGGCGATACAAAATAACGTACGTCACATTGTCTGATTTGTCTGCCAACTTTCAGTGTTCAGTTGTTTGTAGTTTACAGCATCGAAATTTTTTTTACAAAAAGAATAAAAACATTTTTTAAAAACAGATCGTTGGTTCTCATTAAAAAAAAACAAAGGTAGAATAATTTTGTTCAAACATGAAGGTTTAGATAATATTCAAGTATTCATAGAGACTTTCAAATCCTCTAAATAAAGGGGTCTCAAAACTTCACTGCAGAAGGGCCGCATTAAGTAATTAACTGTCAAACAGCAGTTTGGGGACCGCCTGCTAACTCCCAACTACTAAGTTTTGTGGTAAATACAGATATATATTTTTTTTTAAAGATTAATTTGTTTTTAGGGGCTGGATGAGAGGGCCTCACGGGCGGCATCTGGCCCGCGGGCCGTAGTTTGGAGACCGCTGCTCTAAGTTAATTCCCCATAAGGAATCTCTGCCTTTCGGCGTGTTCATCTGCAGAGTCAATATTGATGTCTTACACCTGACCCAATCAAAAACTCTGATTGGCTAATATTATTATCAGTACCATTCACCATCCCTATTGGCTCTAATCTAACTCTTTCACCCCAAGCGCCACTACGATTAGCTAATCTTTTTATCCCCCCCCCCGGTTAAAATTTATTACCTTTCCCTCCGGTCATGCAACGCCCGCGCGGGGGGGGGGGAGTCGATAAATTTTAACTGTGCTCAGGTATCTTTTATCTGATTGTCAAAAATTATAATAACTTAATAACTTTAACATCCACTGGCGTAGAAGATTTATCTTCCGCATTTTTTGTCCCAGAAGGGTTTCATCCACAATGATGTAGCCTGAATAAACCTACCCACTGCGGGGTGGGGGGAGGGTTATGCTGTTGTGGTCGGACACTTCGACCCCGGACGATTCTACCCTGCCAGTTCGACCACAGGACGTTTCGTCCGTAATTCTTATCCTGTATACGCCTCTGTACTTACCTCTGCTGCACCACGACTGTTTTTGTGGTCGTTGGCTGAGTTCCTCCCACGACAACAATGTTACTGGTAGTTGTGGCCTGCTTCAAGGAGAAAAAGTAAACTAGTGAGTGTATAAAATGGTACCTTACAACTGTCATAAAATAAAATTTATACATATAGAATAAATGGTGTGTAAACCAAACTGTTGATTGTGATCTAATGATTGGTGTGTAGACCAAACTGTTGATTGTGATCAAATGATTGGTGTGTAGACCAACGTGTTGAATGTTGTCATCAAAACTTACAAAATGAACATTACCACTTGGGTTTGATGTCTAAGGCAAGAAAATGAAATGTTTGCTCATTGAGAGAGTTGGTGACAGAGAAGTTGGCAGAGAAGGTTGCAGACAAAGACCTGCTGAAAGAGAAATACAAAGACCTACTGAAAGAGAAAGATACAAAGACCTACTAAATAGAAATACAAAGACCTGCTGAGAGAGAAAGATTACAAAGACCTACTGAGAGAGAAAGATACAAAAACCTACTGAGAGAAGAATAGAGACAAAGAGCTGATGACTGTATGCATGGAAAGCGTTGACTTCAGATAATGAGACTCAGAATGAAAGGGAAAATCACAAAATTTATGAGTAATCCCACAATAAAGTAATAAAGAAATGCATTCATCCGAATATAACCGACAAGGATCTGTATTAAACTTTAAAGAAAAGTCTAAGCGATGAAAAGCACTATCAAGAATGAGAGATTTACGGTACTTTGTAACTAAACTAAGCACATATTCTTGAGGCCTGAGATTAATCTCTTAAGGCCTTGGTAAATACTTGGGCAACCTGCTCCATCTGCTGAGCAGTGCCATACAACATTGTCTTCACGTGGGACTCTTTTGTCTCCCGTACCTCCCCCGGCTATGTCTAGCGGGGGGCACGACGTCAGTAGGTGTGTGACCGTCTGCAATGATGGCAGTTGGAGTCCCTGTTGTGGTCTAGCCGGTTGGTTAAAGTAAGAGGCAGTTGGAAAATGCTCGGTGCGCATTTCTAACACATAATTAAAAACAAAACAAAAAACACTAATTCATTGGCCTAACAAAGTCAGCATTCTTTCTTCTTCTTCTTCTGCGTTCTCAAAATATTTTTGAAGGAGGATTTAGATCATAAACCCTATATCCGTGATGTATTGCGCTGTGGCTGTCATTTGGCTCAGTCCACCATACAGTTTATCGTGAAGGGTAGCTTCCTGGGGCCAAATGGCCGCTCGGGTGTGGAGTGTGGAGGTACAGAGGGCAGTTTTGCAGCACATGTTCCGCGTTCTCTGCAGCTGTTCCACAGGGGCACATTTCGGTTTCTCCAATTGGAAGTTTGCGGAACATGTGCTGCCTAAGTTTGTTGTGGCCCGTCCTTAGCCTGAATATGATGTTCTGAGATTGGCGGGGGAGTTAAAGGATGCATCACCCTCTGGATGGTGGACTCTCTGCTCGGACCATCTTACTGCTTCACTACATTTGAGAAACGTCTTTATTTCTTCGGGGTGTAGGGGTTGGTCTGTCTGGACCTGTTTGCCTCCAGGTTTTGCCAGGGAGTCCGCTGTGTCATTTCCCTCAAGTTCCACATGGCCTGGGATCCATTGGAGAACAAGTTCTTTTGTTATTTTACTTAAATTCTGTAGTTCTATATTGAGTGATTGATTGATCGAGCTGTTTGGGTCCTGGAGAGATTGGAGCACTTTTTTTGCATCAAAAGTCAGCATAAAACTAAATTGTTTTCCCCCATGTTACCTCAACACCACCATGAAACAAAAATACCACAATCACAACGTCACAATGCAGGATGTCTGAGCAATTTGCTAGTACGCGAGGTTTGAATGGTTTAACTTTGACAGATTGTTCTGTTACAAAGTCTAACAATGATGTAATTGTAATTGCGGGTACTAGTTCTAGTAGTAGTAGGGATATCTAATACTAGTCCGTTGCATTTCAAATGATTTTCATTACACATAGACTAATTGCGGTAAAACTAACTTACCATTTGCTGTTGTGGTGGCGGGATGTACTGCTGTGGTGGGGCGCCGTAGTGTTGAGGGGGTGGCCCGTACTGCTGCGGTGGCCCTCCGTACGGCTGTGGCGGCCCATATTGCTGATATGGCGCCCCATACTGCTGTGGGGGCGCCCCGTACTGCTGTGGTGGCCCCCCGTACTGCTGTGGGGGTGCTCCGTACTGCTGAGGGGGCGCCCCATACTGCTGTGGTGGTGCCCCATATTGGGGTGGCGCCTCTACGACCTGTGGGGGAGGGTTGGGTTCAGGGGCTTGCTTGCTGGGCTCAGCCATAGCTCAGGAAGTGACCAGTTCGCAACTACTGAGTGGGGAGAAAAATGGTTAATTGCTGTTAAATTACACACTTGAAAACGTTTCTGATGGAAAGTTCGGGAATTTCCAAATATCTTTCATATCAACATGGCCATCACCAGGTGCCATTGGTCGTTATACTTGGATATCATTTGTCTGCCTGAAACAAGAATTGCTCGCAGTGGCCTAATTAAACTATACATGTAGTTCGGTATCAGAGATGGTACTCGAACCTAAACCGACCTATGACTGAACAAGAGCCTAACCTGACCTTTGACCCAACCACAGTCTAACCTGACATATGACCCAACCAGAGCCTAACCTGACCTATGACCCAACCAGAGCCTATCCCGACCTATGACCCAACCAGAACTTAACCTGACCCAACCAGAGCCTAACCTGACCTATGACTCAACCAGAACCTAAACCGACCTTTGACCCAACGAGAACCTAATCCGACCTATTACTGAACCAGAGCCTAACCTGACCTAGGACCCTACTAGAGCCTAACCAGACCTATGACCCAACCATAGCCTAACCCGACCTATAACTGAACCAGAGTCTAACCTGATCTATGACCCAACCAGAGTCTAACCTGACCTATGACTGAACCAGACTATAACCTGACCTATGACCCAACCAGAGCCTAACCTGACCTATGACCCAACAAGAGCCTAACCCGACCCATGACCCAATCAGAGCCTAACCCGATGACTGAACACTTTGGGGACACAAACGTTCAAGGTCAAGGTCAACTCCCTATTGTAAATCATTACGGAGATTTGTGTTCAAATTGTTTGCTGGCATGTTCACGCGATGTGACGTCACATTTTCTGACCACACTGACATCAGATTCATGCAGACTCGGTTATACTGCTTGACGTCATCTCAACACATGACTAGTTTTAATTCAATTCTTCACCAAAAATCAAGACGAAAGATTTGCATCAACAGAATCCAATCGCTTATACAAAAACTTTTAGTGCAGTTTACACTAACAGCAATGCCAAAGTGAAGCTAGATATGGGATATACAAGAACATCGAAAAGAAATAACTCAAAGTAAAGATGCTAAATACTTAGGATTAAATATTTATGAGAAACTATCATGGAATCCACATGTCAATGAAGTTATTAAAAATCAAACAAAACCCTGTGGTAAAATTTTGAGATCTCTAGGACCATCAAAATTAGTTTAATTTTACGTTACAAGATTTGACAAATTGATGGATGGATGGATGGATGGATGGATGAATGGATGGATGGATGGATGAATGGATACAACATGCAAACAGTGTGACTTAAATTAAAGCGTGTAAAATATAAAACTAAAATATGCATCTTCTGTAATTTTCTCCATATTAATATTTACAACTGAAAACTAAGTAAAAAGCAATATAACGATCATTTTAGAACCCCCACCATGCACACACACGCGCGCACATACTCACATACACGCACGCATGCATGCACTTCCTACAACACATTATTTTATATTTTTTAAGGAAAAACAAACCATTGCTGGTTATCCCAGATTTTTCCTTAAAACAACTTCCCCGTGTAGATGTTGGACAAGATCAACCACTGACCTATGACGTCACTTACACTACTTTAAAACGTCCATCCTCTCCACCCCCCCCCCACTCCATGTAACTGGTATATCTACCAGGACACGCAGGTTCACCCCAAACCCTTGTCTTTTTTTATGACCCCCATCTCAGTACAATCCTGGATAGTACTGACATGGGGTCATTAAAAAAATATGGAGTACACTTATAAAACTACGCGAGTGCAGTGCTATTAGCACTTTATAGTAGTTTTATAAGTGTACTCCATATTTTTTTAATCAGATGGAAATTAGAATATTTTTAGAGTAGTTTCTGTGTTTTTGCTTAAAAAACTCAAAACAAATTCTATCATCGTATCAGTTTAAGCACAGAATAATCCTTTGATACCTCTCTAAGTTAAATACGCGTTAAATTCATTTCCTGTACTAGTGAATATTCATTCTCTTTTGGGTCGAGCCGTTAGGCTCTTAAGACCCGGTTCAATCTATCGCAAGTGAGCCACATCAAGCAGACATCGCTATAGAGGTAATCCTCTGCAGGTATTGCAACCTCCCCTTGTAAAACCCGTCCACTCGGGGCAACCTTCTAGTACGTGGGCCACCGTCTCCTCGGAACAACCTTCTAGTACGTGGGCCACCGTCTCCTCGGAACAACCTTCTAGTACGTGGGCCACCGTCTCCTCGGGGTACCCACACAAACGACAGGCCAGTTCCCTTCTGTTGTCAAACTTATACAGGTAGCTTCGTATTGGACAATGATCAGTCCTCGTCCGTGTTACGAGTGCCTGATTACTACGTTCAAGTTTCCACCAGGGGTCGCTCTTACTTGGTCGCTGCATTCTCAGGTATACTTTCCTGCTGGCCATATTCCCTTTTGCCCAGCCCTCGAGCCATTTCTCTCGGAAATGGTCTTTTAGCCATGATCTGACCCCCCCCCCAGCTGGGTCATAGGCTTCTCGGGTTGGGGCTGAGCTGCGCCTTCCTTCGCTAGCGTATCGACCCTGTCTGAGTGTGCCTCGCCACAGTGACCAGCGATATACTGTAGGACTACTCCGCCACCACGTGCCAGGATTTCACGTACTATTTCCAGAATGACTCTGCCCTTTTTGGACTCCAGAGAGGATCGACCCACGGTCTCGAGCCAAAATAGAGAGTCGGTGAAGACCACGACGGTAGGGAAAACCTTTCTCTTTGCTAGACGTCGGCGCACCTCCATCAAACCCCTGTGGATCGCCTCCAGTTCGGCTTCGTGACTACTGTTTGCGGATCTACACGGCCCCGACAGTTTGATGCTGTCAGGTCCTGGCTGGGGGTATTGAATTAGCACACCGTATCCACTTCTGCCATCTCTTAAACGTGAGCCGTCTGTAAAGACTTTTACCACACTGTCGCCATAGGCTTCGATCGTTCGCATGCAGAGTCTCGTCTCGCAAAAGCCCGACGGGACTGGCTTTTGTCACCACAGTGTTTTCCAGTATCAAACGTAGCTCAAGCAAGTCAAAGCTTTCGTGTGGTTCTCGAGCTGGAACCAGTTGCATGCGTTCCCTGTGTCTTGGTAGGGGGACTGAATTTTCTAGTTCGCGGACCGCATCCATGAAGGAGGGTCGTTTCAGTCGTGTCCTCTTAACACAGCGGTCTTGTAATTGATAGCAGGGTTCGTCATGCTCGAACCTACGGTATCGCTTAACCGTGGTCATAATTGCTTTTTCTCGCCTTATGTCCAGGGATTCTATGTTTGACATAATTTCTACCGTGGCGATGGGTGTGGTACGTAACGCCCCACATACGAACCGTAGAGCTTTGTTCGGTATTTTGTCCAGTCCTTGCAAAGGCTTGGACAGGGAGGCTGCAGTCAATGGCACCTCTCACACTACCGAGATAAAGAGCTCTCAATAGTCTTGCATCTGCACCCCAACTCGTGCTAGCTACGTTTTTCACCAGGGACAGTTTTGTTGTGGTTTTGGCATATAATTCACGCACATGGCTATGCATCTGGGGTTTCTGGTCCAGTTTGATTCCCAAGTACGTTGGTGTCCAATCCCAATTCAACCTTTTTCCGCAGATCTGAAGCACCACCTCATGCTTCAGCGCATTCTGTCCATTAGTGAAAATGGAATGGACCGTCTTTTCCGTAATGACTACAAGGCGCCAGCGGTTGGCGTATTCCTCAATACGATTCAGATCGTTCTGCAGCGGGTTCTGCAGTGTTGCAACGTCTTTTTCTGAACTCCATGTTACCAGATCATCCGCAAACATGGCATTCTGGGATCCAAGAATGCCTTGTAGGTCGTGGACGTAGGCTAAGAATAGTGTACAGCTAAGCGCTGACCCCTGTGGGAGTCCATCTTCCAGTCGTGCCTCGCTGGATAGCGGTTCACCTAATCGTGTTTTAATCGTTCGGTCCGTGAGGAACGACTTAACCCAGCTATACATATTAGCAGTGACACCTAACTGCTGTAGTTTGTAAAGTAGCCCTCCACTTTACTAAATAGTCTCATCCTTTTAGTGTAACAGGTAATCCAATTATTCTGCTGTACTAAATAATAACATTCGTGAAATTCACCGAAAATAAAATTATTTCACTCTATCATATAGTCACATCTTTTCACTTTAACTAACTTGAAGATACGCAATTACAACCCTAAGGTAGACACAGAGTTAGTAACTTTTTAAAATTATTCCGTATGCAAGAAAACTCACATAAAAATTCTCGTTTTCACGGTCCCGGAATTCGGACATAAAATGGATTGCCTGAATAAACCACAAAAACTATCATTATATTATATCAACAAATAAAACTCTAATAAAAATGCAATGTTAGACATAAACCATGTATAAGAGTCGGACGCAATAATATTCTGTATAGAATGAGTATCTGCAACAAATAAGATAATAACAAAATTCATCTAAGATACTGTACCTTATCTTCTTTGTAACAAAGAGACAAAAAGAACCCCTTCCCCCAGGAAATGATTTATAAATAAATCTGAAATCACTGACCAGAATCGTATTTCTCAAAAGTACTTTGATACCTTTTTATGATTATTTCAAGTATTCCAATGAAACTCGTATCGAATCCAGATGGTGTCTAATTACATTATTTGTGACAGAGTATTTATTGAAATGTAATTACTTTTTATTTGATTAATTAGACAAACTTCATATATATTTCAATTTAAAACAGAACAACAAATAATTAGCCTTTGTAAAAAAATAAAAGAGTATGCAAAGAATTTAAAAAACGCTATAGAGTTAACACTTTAACAAACCAAACCTACCTCTTTGCCGTTATTTCACCGCTAATCTCTATAAATATACCCCTTGGCTGTTATTTTACCACTAATCTACACAAATATACCACTTTGCTGTTATTTCGATACTAATCCAGTGGCACACGTATCATATCCTGGTCGCTAGAAGGACTCACAGTGCGCCCATTTCTACGTCCACCAGGATTCAACTGACGAACTTTCAAAGGCGTACCCAAAAAAATTCAAAACCCCAACACATACCATTAAATATGAGACGCACTTATATATATAATTTAAGGTAGTGATTATTGCCTCGTCAGGACGACCCAATATGCGGCTGCATACGCGCTCGTTCACTTCCGGTTATTGCTATTCTTGGTAACATTTTTTTATAAGGTTAAAAAATTCATTGGTGTTTGAGGCTGTGTGGTCGTATTGATAGTAAGATAGTATGCTACATCGCAGGTCCGGAGATTGATTCCTTACTGATGCCTATTTCTTTTTTTTTTTTAACAATGCTACATGAATTGATAATGAATAAGATTTTTTTTTAATGGTTTGTTTTGATGTTAGGTTTAGGTGTAGACTATAGGGTTACGCTAAGTGATAGTTTTTAGGGTTTGGTTTAGGTTTAGTGATAGTTTTTAGGGTTTGGGTTAGGTTTAGTGATAGCTTTTAGGGTTTGGGTTAGGTTTAGTGATAGCTTTTAGGGTTTTGGGTTAGGTTTAGTGATAGATTTGAGAGATTGTTTGAATGTACATATAGAATCGGAGGTTCAATGAAAGGCGCAGTGAATACTTGCAACTCTTCAATTTTATAAACACTGTTACCAAGAATAGCAATAACTGGAAGTGGACGAGCGCATATGCAGCCGCATATTGGGTCGTCCTGACGAAACGATAATCACTACCATAATTAAATGATATTACAGGAACTGACAGGATGCCACCACCTCTACCCACCCAATCTAAGATGTACTTCCAGGCAGTCCAGGATTTACCCATTTGCCAGACTAGCTAAAGTTTTGTGGCCGCGCCTTCATGTGGGCCCCCAGGGAAATTATAAAAAATATTTGTTTTTGACATAGAATATCTGGACTTCAAAAGGACCCCCATATCTCAAATAGCTTAGGGCCCCATAATGTCTAAACCCGTTCCTGTCTCCTGGTTACAACAATGCCAGAAGTCCTGGAGCCCCTAATATGAGTTATGAATAATGAGTCAAATCTTGGGATATTAGCGTAAGTCACAATATTGACGTGAGTCACAACATTGACTACAACATTGACGTGAGTCACAACATTGACATGAGTCACAACATTGACGTGAGTTACAACATTGACATGAGTCACAACATTGACTTGCGTCACAACATTGACATGAGGCACAACATTGACATGAGTCACAACATTGATATGAGTCACAACATTGACGTGAGTTACAACATTGACGTGAGTCACAACATTGACGTGAGTCACAACATTGACATGAGTCACAACATTGACGTGAGTCACAACATTGACGTGAGTTACAACATTGAAGTGAGTTAAAACATTGACATGAGTTAAAACATTGACGTGAGTTAAAACATTGACGTGAGTTAAACATTGACGTGAGTTAAACATTGACCTGAGTCACAACATTGACATGAGTTAAAACATTGACGTGAGTTAAAACATTGACGTGAGTTAAACATTGACCTGAGTCACAACATTGACATGAGTCACAACATTGACCTGAGTCACAACATGGACCTGAGTCACAACATTGACCTGAGTTACAACATTGATATGAGTTACAACATAGACGTGTAACAACATTGTCATGAGTTACAACAAAACTGAGGTGGGATTAAACCTCTGAGGAAAGTACTGGACACTTTTGAGGATTTAATTACGTCGTCAAAATATGAGGACAGTGCGGAAAAAAAAGAGGGTAGGGGGGTCAACTCTTGTTGACAAGAAGATGACGGATGTCAACAAAAACTGACGTCAGCAAAGCTATTTTTCTTTGTTTGAATACTTCAATAGGTGTTAATCACACATAAATAAGATTTATTAGCCGAGATTTTATAGTCTTTAGGGTTGGTGTCACCCTGTGCTGAGAGATCATGGTGTCACCCCTACACGACTTACCCCAACACGACTCACCCCCACACGACTCACCTCCACACGACTTACCCCCCCACACGACTTACCCCAACACGACTTACCCCCCACACGACTTACCCCACACGACTTACCCCACACGACTTAACCCTACACGATTCACCCCCACACGACTTACCCCCACACGAATTACCCCCACGCGATTTACCCCAAACGACTTACCCCACATGACTTACCTTCACACTACTGACCTCTACAGGACCTACCTTCACACTACTTACCTCCACACGACTTACCCCACATGACTTACCCCACACGACTTACCCCCACACGACTTACCCCCATACGACTTACCCCACAAGACTTACCTTCACACTACTTACCTTCACACTACTTACCTCTACACGACTTACCTTCACACTACTTACCTTCACACGACTTACCCCCACACGACTTACCCCCACACGACTTACCCCCACACGACTTACCCCCACACGACTTAAAAATTTCTAAAATTTAAATTTTTGGTGTCAACCCTTAAGTTGGTGTCAACCCTTGTGTTGGTGTCAACTCTTGTGTTGGTGTCAACCCTTAAGTTGGTGTCAACCCTTAAGTTGGTGTCAACCCTTGTGATGGTGTCAACCATTGTTTTGGTGTCAACCCTTAAGTTGGTGTCAACCCTTAAGTTGGTGTCAACCCTTGTGATGGTGTCAACCCTTAAGTTGGTGTCAACCCTTGTGTTGGTGTCAACCCTTGTGTTGGTGTCAACCCTTGTGTTGGTGTCAACCCTTAAGTTGGTGTCAACCCTTAAGTTGGTGTCAACCCTTGTGATGGTGTCAACCATTGTGTTGGTGTCAACCCTTAAGTTGGTGTCAACCCTTAAGTTGGTGTCAACCCTTGTGATGGTGTCAACCATTGTATTGGTGTCAACCCTTAAGTTGGTTTTAACCCTTAAGTTGATGTCAACCCTTGTGATGGTGTCAACTCTTAAGTTGGTGTCAACCCTTGTGATGGTGTCAACCATTGTGTTAGTGTCAAGCCTTAAGTTGGTGTCAACCCTTAAGTTGGTGTCAACCCTTGTGATGGTGTCAACCATTGTATTGGTGTCAACCATTGTATTGGTGTCAACCCTTGTGGTAGTGTCAACCCTTAAGTTGGTGTCAACCCTTGTGGTAGTGTCAACCCTTAAGTTGGTGTCAACCCTTGTGTTGGTGTCCACCCTTAAGTTGGTGTCAACCATTGTGTTGGTGTCAACCCTTAATTTGGTATCAACCCTTAAGTTGGTGTCAACCCTTGTTCAACTCTTGTGTTGGTGTCAACCCTTGTGTTGGTGTCAACCCTAGTGTTGGTGTCAACCCTTGTGTTGGTGTCAACCCTTGTGTTGGTGTCAACCCTTAAGTTGGTGTCAACCCTTGTGTTAGTTTCCACCCTTAAGTTGGTGTCAACCATTGTGTTGGTGTCAACCCTTAAGTTGGTGTCAACCCTTGTTCAACCCTTGTGTTGGTGTCAACCCTTAATTTGGTGTCAACCCTTGTGTTGGTTTCCACCCTTAAGTTGGTGTCAACCCTTGTTCAACCCTTAAGTTGGTGTCAACCCTTGTGTTGATGTCAACCCTTGTGTTGGTGTCACCTTGTGGGGTCCGCAACCGCCGCACTGCCGAGTGACGCCCCTGAATTTTCTTCCATAATGAGATGACACATCATTTGTTTAATTTGATTACTATTAGAGAAATAATATTTCATTTAGTTGGAGTTAGACATGCAAGCAGGCGCGTGCACTTTAAAAAAAAAAATCATGTTAAGCCTGGTCCCTATTAGAACTCAGGACGTGTTAGCGCATTTTCGTATTATGTATCAGTACTTATGTTAGATATCAGCATTATGTAGTTATCAGTAATTGTGTTTAGATTTTAGACATATTTTTATGAATTTTCTTGTGTAATGAATATACCTGACATTTTTTTAATTTAAAAGTCATTTCTTTACATTTTAAAATTTTTTATTTTCTCTTTAATATAACTACAAGTCACCACAAATGATGAAGTAAAACTCTCTAAACTTTTACACATATTTTAATGACGTCAACTAAAAAAAACACTAATTAATTCTTTTGCACGATTTCACACCACTCTTGAATGCTTGAAAAACTATGTATTCGACTTCCGGCAATGGCGCCCGTTCCTTGTGCCAGTGTTAACTCTCGATTCGCAAAGTTTTTTGGTAGTTTTAACGGGGTTTTTTAACGGATCGAGTAACTGAGTGTTGATGCACCAATGGCAGGTCAGGACATACAAAAAACATATATACATCATGGGTCTAGGACTTATGGATCCTGTGATCATGGTGATGACAGACAGACGGACAAAACGGGGGCAATAGCGATTTCGACATCTCGAAAATGCGCTAAAAACAAAAAAACTACTTATTAAAAAATGGCGGCAAACTCGACTACCTAAAAAAAGACGGGATTGGTGAACAAATAGGAAATGCTGATGTATCAAGCAATGAATGATCAGACTACACAACTACGCTATCTGATTAGTTTATTATTATTATATTTTAAATATGGTAATTATAAATTATACTCTTTGCTCTAGAGTTAGAGGAAGAAAGGAAAATAAATAAACTGCATTCAAATAGATATTAATATTTTTTTGAACTTGTCAATATACCCATAATTTTTCAATCAACATTTCAATCAAATATTATATTAGTATTTTTACTCGCCAATTCAGTGTCAGGCTTAGATCTAGTTCACAAGAAACAATTACGACATCACAAGAATGAATTTGATAGCCTTTACTCGATATCATGGTACCAAGTTACGGTCGTTTGTTGAGTAGAAATAATATAATAACATCACAAGAAATAATTTTACTATTTGACCACTTTCTTAAAGGGTAAAAAGTTGACAAAATGCTTACGTTTTTTTAAAATATTGTCTAGGGCCGTTTTGACGGGTCACGCAAGGTGGGTACACTTCTGCATTGGGCATGCGCCATAGTATGGCGGATTAAGATTGGGGGGGGGGGGGCTGAACGGACTAAAGCCAGGGATCCCCGATGATTTAGGGGCCTCCAAACTTAGTATATTTTATAATAAAAGTGGACAAAATGTTTGCATGAATCCTTGAAAATATCACAAATTAAATAAAATAATATTTTATCTATTAATCTGATTGCTATTCTGAACCGATAGTCTTAATAATCGAAAAACTTTATTTGATAGGTTCAATAAGAGAAAAATATTGTAGAATCTTATTGATATTTTAAAAAATATTTCCGTCAAACTCTGCTGGTCGAATGGAAGTGTGTAATCTTGTGATGCAACCGATGTCGGAATCAATTCCCAGTGGTGGAATAATTTTTATTTTATTTATCCTTTTACACTCAATTTTAGTGTACCGACAAACACTTGAAACAGTTCTTTTTTCGTGTTCGTTTTTTTTTTTTTTTCATGAATAATATTCTTGGCTGGGAAGGATGGTTCCCGTAGTACATACAAACCATGAGCAGGGAACTAATGGACAGTGGATTATTTGGTTACAGTCTTATATTAGCTTCTAGCAATCAAGTTATTTAAATGGACGCTGGATGGATAGGGCCCCCGTTTGATTGCAGCCAATGGGCCCATGCAGTCTAAATCCGCCCCTGTGGGTCACTTTCTGCGGGAATTCCCATCTTGTGCGGTATTTCGTTTTCCCTTTTTATATCTTCTAATTAAGCTTGGTATATGAAGATACCTAATAGATGTACTAAGATTTTTTTTAGTAGTCACTGTCATAGAAGGATTTAACTAATGTTCAAGATAATTATTTTTATTTACTGACGGAGGTCGGGCGGCATGCGTGCTCGGCTGGCGTACCGATGGTCACGGGTTCAAATCCATGTGAAGGCAATGATTTGTTCACACGGCCTAGGACGTCCTTGAGTTCACCCTGCTCCGAATGGGTACCAAACACTAGTTAGGGAAAAAATTAAGGGGGCTGGGTAATGCATGGAACTCTCATAGGCCTGTGAACGCTGCATCAATTCCCAACAGACCGGCATGGTCTATGGACGCAATATTCTTCTGTATAGAAGGAGCGTTCACAACATTGCCGCGACATTTTCACAAGTACCCGGGCGCAATTTTACAACCCGGGAAATTGCACTGCAACGGGTACCAATCTACCCGTAGACAGGCCTACCTTCAACACGTGCGAACAGAACCGGCTGTACGCAGTCTTTATCTCGGCGACTGACATGCAGTTTCATCCCTTTGGTAGGCAGGTTTATCTGACGTCACGTCTCCTCCGGGACATATATCCTCCCTGTCCTCTCACCATGCCTCTGACATGTTTCAAAATGAATAAGGCTTTTTCTTTTTTTCCCTTTTTTTAAAAAACCAGCCACCGGTTTGTTAGATGGAGAGAACAACTGGGTTACTCTGACATGCACTTGGCTGTGAAATAAACAAACTGTGACACCAATATCTATTGTATTTTAAAAGTGCGCTGAACTTCCCATCCGCTAGTTTGTCTGGTGCAGAGTTGAAACGGAAACAAATACTTAATTGCGCAAATGTATTTATATTTATATTTCAACATAATGGACGCACGTCCGGTTTCTCTCTGTGTGGATACAAAGGTTTTCCTCTGTTCCCGGGATCTTTGGATCTTGCTGGGTATTTTTATTATTTTAAATTTCAAGGGAAATTAACGGAGTATTTCGCGGAAATTTCCCGCCTGGGATCAAACTACAAAATGAATCCCCCCTACCGTTATTTAATATCTTAGCTTTGTTCACGCGTTATAATGTCATGTGGTGAGCCTCATTTTGACTAAACCTCAACCTAGTCGACCTGGAACATAAGTACCGTCCCCCACCCCCTCGCTGTGTCACTAGAGCAAAATAACTTAAACTAGGAAGCTCTATTTTATAGGTTCTCAAACGTTTGCAAGTCAGGACCACATTCATTGACAAAATACCCTTTCGGTGGTGGGGTGGCTGACCTTTAAATGAGTTAGGTTTTCAGGTTATATTTTATTTTAGACCTCATTGTAAGTATCAATAAAACTTAAGCCCTCGATGTAAAAATGAGTGCGTCTCTCAGCCTATTGCTGGCTGTAGCAAGCAACACAAAAACTACTTGGGTGTAAGCAAAAATAGTTTGTTTTTTTTAAATTATAAATTGCTTCACAACAATATTTTTAAAAGTAATAATAGTAAAAACGAACATATTTTTATTCGTTCATTAACGAGTAAATATTTTGATAAATATCTAATTATTAATTACCTTAAACATACACAAAAACAATGTTTTTCCTTGTCATCGGTTGCAGTTTTTTTGTTTTTTTTAAAATCTTATTCAGAAGTAACATTACATGTGCGTTAACAACATATTTTCTTTTTAAAATTACTTTTTAAAAAATGAAATTCATTTTAGAACTAAAATTAATTTAGCTTTTCTTATTATCTATTTTAGATAATTTCTTTTAAATAAAGATTGCAAAACAATTGGGGGGGGGGGTGAGGTATGGTAAATAGGAGACTTTTTAAATTAGTAAAACAATGTCTACGGACCATTGTTCTAGTTTGTTTTTGTTTTTCCAGGATAATACATAATCTGATACAGTTTACAGCTTAAAATGCTCAAATTGTAATTCAAATTAATAAGAATCCTTTGTTACGATTTTTTTAAAATAAACTTTTCTGTTATTGATAAATAGGCTATATTTTAAAATTAATTTCCGTGACTGATTCGAAACTCTAATTAGCCTACTGTAAACTTAATAAATAATTCGCAATTTTTTAATAGGCGGTCACAAACAAACTTTTCCCAAGTGGTATACTCTCATCTAGTCTGTCATTTCTATTGATAAGAAGTGGAAATTTAGTCACTAGCAGCAATTGACCAACCACTTAACTGACTTCAATATTAAAATCATGAGCAAACAGTGACGATATATTTGGGAAAGTTTATTTCAGTTTTCTGTCTATTATAATGGGAATTAGTTTAATGTTAGAATTCTATATTTATTTAGGAAATTCCCTCCTGGGTTTTAATTTTAAGGACTAAAACAACTTAATATCCTCAGTGTCGATCATCGGATAACAACAAATTAGGGAGGGGAGGGAGTTAGGGGAGGAATATTGGCTGATAACTAATTTGGGGTTGTAAGATGAACATTGAGTAAAATAAATGTTTATTTCATTGTTTGTCAAATCAAGACGAAAAAATAAGTATATATATTCTAGGGCTGCAGAAATTAACGTTTGATTTATCGATTAATCGTTAAAAATGTTATCGATTAAAATTTAAGAACAAAAAATATTTTTTTTCAATTCCTTAAAAATAATTAATAAAAGCCCAGATCATAGGATTTGTATCGCTGAGTAACATATTACAACAGTCCGTAGCTGATATGGACCGCCCATAAAGTACGTCACGCTCCAGAGGAGGGGATGGGGTGTAAGAAAGGGTGACAGTTTGTGACAGGGGGTGTTCTGGCAGTGTGTGACATCACGGTGTTTTGTGTTAAATTTTAATTATTTTGTTAATAAAAAATATATTTTTGTACGAAAGTGTGACGTACTTTAGGGGGGTGTCCAAGATTTTTGACAGGGGGAGGGGGGTTAAAATGGTCAAAAATAGCATGACGTCCCCCC
>MUZC01004456.1:85177-121611 GCA_002072015.1 Radix auricularia
AACAACAACAAAGGATATTTAATTTTTAATAAGTTACCTTATAATAATTTTATAATATCTGAAACTGTAATATAATTTACTACTTGCAATTAAAACACAATATTTGAACCACTATGCCATGTAGGTACTTGTAAGCGCATGATTCTGCGAATATCGAAATTCCACGCTAAAACTTTCGTGTGATATTAATACTACATATATTCGGACCAGCTGTGATGCGTTGTTTTTTGTGAAGTTTTCTTATAAAAGCGTCATCTGTGACGTATACCACATAATATTGCAAAAAAATAGTTACCTTTTTTTAAAGCAATTTTAAATTTTAAAACTGTTCTGCGTTAGTTATAACAACCACTATGTAATCAAACAAATGTTGCACGAATCCGTTAATTCAAACTCAAAATTGAGATTCTTTTTGTTTCACTATGGTTTTCCCCCTTCAAAAGAAAAGGGGCAGTTTTCGGAAAAATTGCTGGGTTTATTTTTCAAATGCCCACAAATACCGCCCTTTGAATGAGTGCCGCCCGGGGCGGACCGCCCCCTCCGCCCCCTAGCTACGCCACTGTATATGCATTGACCTAAGAACTTGACCGGTTCTCTCCCTTTACTGGGCGGTGTTGATCTTTGTCAACTTCTCGGAGCTCCCATGACAATTGTTATTATAGTTTCAGGCCATCACAACAACAAAAAATGTGATCAATTGCTACATTGACCTTTTTGAGATTTATTTAACGTTACATATATTTAGACATGGTATCTTTTTTTCTTGTATTTTTACTTATAATATAAATATAATTTAACTCAGGGGCCGTCCATAATTTTTAATGACGTCACTCGATTTTGGCTGATTCCCCCTCCCCACCACACTTTGTAAAAAAAAAAAATTATACCCACCTCTAATACTCCGTCACAAAACCGTGGACCTCCCCCTGCCCCCTTAAAAACAGTATTTTAAATTTTAAAATGAGTATGTTTCAAATCACTTCATTGTCATTTTAGTATTATTTAGTGTAAGGCTGCACTGTAATATCGTAAAACGTGTGAATGCAATTTTTAAAAAGTCATCAAATAAGTAAATAGTAAGAAATGAATATTAAGGTGGACATTTTATTTAAGGTGGTGAGTTTTGACGTCACGTCACAATTCTTAAACTCACCCCCTCCCCTCGTCACAAATGTGGGCGACCCCCTAGTTGCGTGACGTCATTTATGGACAGCCCCCTGATATTCTAAGTTCCCCTTTTTTATTTATGTTTATTTTTAACACTTACGTCATAATTTGACAGATATTAATTATTTTTTGTGGTATTAATGGCTCTGTCCACCATGCATGGGGACAAATGGCCACTTCCTTCAGCAACCAAATCAAAAACAACAACAAAAAAAGTAAAGCTTTAACAGCAAACCAAAATAAAGTTTATTGACAGGTAAGGCAGACATAAAATATAAGTAGCTGCTGATAAAACCGTTTCTCAACTTTTGTGACTAAAATTCTTTAAATCTCATCTCCAGGGAAGATTTTACTGAAATTTAAAATAAAATAAAATAATAATAATAAAAAATATAAGTATGATGTAATTATTGATAACAATGACAGTCATTTGATCATCACTTGTACCACGTTCCTATGTTCTCAGCTAATGTTATGGTGCCTAGCTGGCTCCTGTCTAATGCCAAATACAAAGTCAGACATTGCATATTTCAGTAAGAATTTGGGGAATTTCATAATGCTAAGGCCCTTCAATACTATAAGTATAAGGGGTTACACTGAAAATTTACCAGTATCTAACAGTGCACCATTTAACCGGATTCACCAGTGCACCTTGTGCATTATCTATCAGTGATCCATGTACTGGAATCTACCAGTGCACCATAAACCAGGATCTACCAGTGCACCATAAACCAGCATCTACCAGTGCACCATAAACCAGGATCTACCAGTACACTATATACCAGAATCTACCAGTGCACCATGTACATGGATCTGCTAGTGCACCATATACCAGAACCTACCCATGCACCATATACCAGAATGTACCAGTGCACCATATACCAGGATAAACAAGTAGACCATTATCTATGTCCCATGCACCTTCAGTCCATTATTGCCTAAAAAATCTAATGATGTCCATAATTTGAAAAGTAAAGTGTTAACAAATATTACTTGTTAAATATTGTGTAGTCTAGATGAATTTATTTCAAGTCCAAAGTTGTTATTATGACAATGACAGCTACCTTTTTTAATTATTTATTAACAGGAACAAACACCTTTGTCAATGATAAATTAAACAAAGCTTTTAAAATGAAGGACATGTCAATGGAAAATAACATTATTGCAAATATTGTTCCAGGCAAATAACATTGAACAGCAAAAATTATACAAATTATCAGGATTGAAACCACAGAAATGATGATTGAATGTGATAGAGCTATTGGTTGAAACCACATAAAAAATGATTGAATGTGATAGAGCTATTGATTGAAACCACAGAAAACATGATTGAATGCAACAGAGCCATTGATTTAATGAGTGAAGTTAATTTTTAAAATATTTTAATGTTTTTTTATCCATCAGTCGTGTGGTTTCATTGAACACAGATGGGCAAAAATTTGGCACAAATTTAAACAATACAAAAATAATAAATTAAAAGGGTATTATGTTAAGTCACATCAAAACTCACGGATCATTGAATCAGACATCGAAAGGTTAAAACCAACCCCTTCCCCTCCCCCCCCCCCACCTTCTAATACCCTGAAAGAGCTGGTTGAGCAATCAATTGGCTTTAGAGAATTTTCTGGATATTTTGGAATGTAAGGCTAAGTCCCAGCACTGGTGTGCTCAGTGTGGGGAAGTAACAGAGAACTTTCCTTGTTTCATTTAATGCTAACCCCACAAAAAAGTCTCTCAAATGGCTGGCACAAGAAGATTTATTTCATGCCCTAGATACACATTCTTCCAACAATTCTAGTATCTATGACCCCTGGGGACTTTTTAAAACCCAATCTATGAGTAAGAGAACAAAAGTTCAAATTTTTGCATGCTTTAGTATAGCGCTAAGGTGTGTAGACCTTTGTTCTCACTTGCATACATCTAATTGTTATCTAATATATTGGTATTGTTAAACATTGTTAGTCCTTTCAAAGCTGTGAGCCAGTGATGCTAAGAGAACGCTGCCATGATTATGGTGAATATTCAAAGTAATTTCTAAACAAATTTCAAGAAAGAAAGTTTGTTAGCATTTTAAAATTTAGTTTAGTTCACTACCAAAAAATCTGACCTTTGTGATGTGGTTTTTAGGTTAAAGAGCAATATATATATATATATATATATGTAGAGCCTGATTTTGTTAGTGACTGGTTAGTTTTGTTACAAAGTAAATCTCTCATTGAGCTCTTCATAACTTGTTTTAAACATACTTCCTAAATTAAAATACCAGTCCCATCCATGTCTGCACATTCAGCTGAATGATTGTTTTAGTGGTTTTCTATCTATTACAGACGCTCCATTTATCAGAGGATTATTGCGTCCAAGTTCAGATTCTTTCTTTCACAATCTCTGTCCCCCCCCCTCTCATTGACCCAGGTCTCAGTGTGAGCATGAGTTTAAAGGATTTTGAGCCTTCATTGAATGATCCTGATGTTGAAACTCTAGCTTGCTGAAGAATGAAACACAGAACAGATGCTCTCTTCTGTTGCAAATTCAAATTTAAAACTGTTCAACTGGTCGACAACTGGTCGAGATGGTTTGGCTTCAAGTTGCAGCAAGTAAATAAAAACTTGTAGAAATGAATATCTGGCTGTTCACAAATCACAGTGAGTTTCAGAAGTCATGGGCCTATACCAATAAGAGTCATGGGATCTGTTTGACTCATGGACCTATACCAATAAGAGCCATGGGATCTGTTTGACTCATGGACCTATACCAATAAGAGTCATGGGATCTGTTTGACTCATGGACCTATACCAATAAGAGTCATGGGATCTGTTTGACTCATGGACCTATACCAATAAGAGTCATTGTATCTGTTTGACTCATGGACCTATACCAATAAGAGTCATTGTATCTGTTTGACTCATGGACCTATACCAATAAGAGTCATCAGATCTGTTTGACTCATGGGCCTAAAGATATTTGTCATGGAGCAATAACTGTGAAATTCTCTTGTTTATGGGACTAATGGGCTGAAATTAGGAATTTTCGGTCCTAATGTCTGACTCCAGAGTTCCCAATATGAAGTACAGGTCTTAAGGGTGGATATATTTGATTCATACAGGACATTATAGAAATCTGATTGTGGAGTTGCTTTTACCCCCCCACCCCCCACTCAGTGAACATCAATGGATAAACACATTGTAAAAGAGAGTGGTGCGTGAGAAATAAGTCAAAAAAATTATAACCTAATAAATAAAATATTATTATTATTATTATTATGTTTGAATAAAAGTTGATAAGATGATAATGGAACAATGAAACTATGAGGAAAAAAGTGGTTGTGACAAGCGAGCTGATAAAGTTTTAAATTAAGGTCGACCAACAAAGCCAAGGTTAACCACAGAGGCCAGTAATGAATTAGACCTAAGTAACAACTTCTGCCTTCAAGTAATTTGTAGTTCCTCATATTTCTCAGTGAGTATCTTTAATGTGGTTCATTGTAACAACAGCTAGGAACCAGCTGGTGAAGTGAAAAGCTGTGCGTATCATTTTACAGCAATACGCTTATACTGGACTACATCCCCAATGTCCCATCACATCATCCAGTTGTGTTACGTGACTGGATCACATCCCGGATAAATAATTACATCACATGACTTATTTACATGACTGGACCACATGCCTGATGACTTGTTACATCATCCAATGTCTTTCCTACGCGACAAGACTTCCTTTCAGGGCCAAAGTGACATCTCGACAGTATCACAAACCAAAGTGACATCTTGACAGTATCACAAACCAAAGTGACTACTGGAGAGTATCACATACCAAAGTGACTTCTTGAGAGTATCACATACCAAAGTGACTTCTTGAGAGTATCACATACCAAGTGTCTCAGGGAAACGACTTGATGAAATATTGAAGCAACACCTCTTGGGATGGAAGCAGGACAACGTCCACTTAATGATAAACTTTGTGTGAGGTCCTAGCCACAGGCTGGACACAGCCCAGATTTTCTTGTGTATGTCAGTCCGAGGATTTCAATCAGATTTTATGTGATGATGGTGTGTCAAACAAGTGAAACATATCTTCTCTGTGTATATGGGGTTGCTTGCGGGGGACACCGTATAAAATTCCTTAAGAACGTAGAGAGATATTTTGTCGCGCCACTAGCCTTCTGCTGGATGAGCTCCAAGTAGGGAAAGCACAGATTTAAATAACAAAAGTGTTTTCATTTTCATAGTGTCCATCTAGCTATGACAGTTTCTGGCCTTGTTTCTCATACAGTCACTGACAGAAGGTACGTCATTTAAAAAGTCTTAAAATGTTGAAACGAAAACTTCTCCTGATGAATCACCCAGTTTTAAACTATGCTTTCATTCCTCATGGTGTTTGACCCTTCAATTCTCTAACACTGTTTAAAATTCTATTCCAGTGCTCCGCATCACGTATGCCCAGCTTCATGATATGAGCTGCGGTAAGATGGGACAGGGTGCCCATCGAGTCCCAGCCATTGTGTAGGAAAGTTGATGTGTACTCAGACAATCCTAGGCCCTTGAGCCACTCCTGTACGGAGGTCGGCTTTTTCAGCTCTTCGTAAGGACGTATAGCAATGGACGGGTAGATGTTCTGTTTGATTACAAAGAAATAAGTTTTTTGTTAGTAGTGTGCATGCCTTCTACAGGTTGGTTAGTGCTATATGAGAGTCAGAGGAATATGTTACCCCATAGAGCATTCAACACAAGATTGCCAACTGTCAGTAAATTTACAGACAGTCCGTAAAAAATCTGTTGTAAAATTGCCAGTCCGTAAAATTCCGTAACAAAATTAAGACGTCCATAAAAAAAAAAAGACCTAAACTTAGAATCTCAACCTTTAAAAAAAATCAGAAAATCATGTTTGTGATATCTATTTTCTTGATTCAAATTTTAATTTTTAAATTGTTTTAGTTCAACAATACTTAGATTGTGCTTCATATTCATTTGTTTTAAGTTCAACATTTTATGTTTAATGTGTTCGTAAAAAATTGTTTTTGTCCATAAATTTTGTTGAGAGGTCTTAATATTTGTCAGTAAATGTTATTTTATTGAGTTGGCAACCCTGATTCAACATTTCTCATAGAGCAGTTATCATTTCTCATAAATATATTGAACAGTCACACATTTCAAAAGAGCATTCACAATTTTGATTAGTTGACACATTGGTTGAGAAAAATTTTGCCATCTATTTTCCCTAATACCATTATCAGTGCCTGAAATATTAGGTCAACATTGATTCCTAAAGGAACATTGTTTCTGGTAGCACATGTCATTGCCCAAAAAAACAAAACATTTGTTCCCATCATGCACTTGCATAATTTCTTCAATCATGCACATGCATAATTTCTTCCATCATGCACTTGCATAATTTCTTCAATCATGCACTTGCATAATTTCTTCAATCATGCACTTGCATAATTTCTTCAATCATGCACTTGCCTCATTTCATCCATAATGCACTTGCATCATTTCTTCCATCATGCACTTGCATCATTTCTTCCATAATGCACTTGCATAATTTCTTCAATCATGCACTTGCATCATTTCTTCCATAATGCACTTGCATAATTTACCCAATCACGCACTTGCATCATTTCTTCCATCATGCACTTGCATCATTTCTTCCATCATGCACTTGCATCATTTCCCCCAGCATGCACTAGAATAATCTCCCCCATCATGCACCACCATCAGTTCCCATATAAGCCTACAGCATTACTTTGCATATCAAGCACCAACACTGTTTCCAGATTAACAATAGGTGCCTTTCTATGGACTAACCACTTTCTAAAGAAACCATTTTTATTTTGTTTTCATACATATAACACAACCCATATATTGACTCTATGTATACAACTTATTAGATTTAATAGTATTATATGCCACACTTTGATGAGCTTGGCTCTGTTTCTACTGGGACATGTGCCAAATTATCTGTGACAACATGTGCCAAATTATCTGTGACATGTGCCAAATTATCTGTGACATGTGCCAAATTATCTGTATTATCTGTGACATGTGCCAAATTATCTGTGACATGTGCCAAATTATCTGTGGCATGTGCCAAATTATCTGTGACAACATGTCCCAAATTATTTGTGACATGTGCCAAATTATCTGTGACATGTGCCAAATTATCTGTGACATGTGCCAAATTATCTGTGACAACATGTGCAAAATTATCTGTAACATGTGCCAAATTATCTGTGACAACATGTGCCAAATTATCTGTGACATGTGCCAAATTATCTGTGACATGTGCCAAATTATCTGTGACAACATGTGCCAAATTATCTGTGACAACATGTGCCAAATTATATGTGACAACATGTGCCAAATTATCTGTGACATGTGCCAAATTATCTGTGACATGTGCCAAATTATCTGTGACATGTGCCAAATTATCTGTGACATGTGCCAAATTATCAGTGACATCATGTGCCAAATTATCAGTGACATCATGTGCCAAATTATATGTGACATGTGCCAAATTATCTGTGACAACATGTGCCAAATTATCTGTGACAACATGTGCCAAATTATCTGTGACAACATGTGCCAAATTATCTGTGACATGTGCCAAATTATCTGTGCTACCATGTCCCAAATTATCTGTGACAACATGTGCCAAATTATCTGTGACATGTGCCAAATTATCTGTGACATGTGCCTAATTATCTATGCTATCATGTCCCAAATTATCTGTGACATGTGCCAAATTATCTGTGACATGTGCCAAATTATCTGTGACATGTGCCAAATTATCTGTGACAACATGTGCCAAATTATCTGTGACATGTGCCAAATTATCAGTGACAACATGTGCCAAATTTTCTGTGACATGTGCCAAATTATCTGTGACATGTGCCAAATTATCTGTGACATGTGCCAAATTATTTGTGACATGTGCCAAATTATCTGTGACATGTGCCAAATTATCTGTGACATGTGCCAAATTATCTGTGCTACCATGTCCCAAATTATCTGTGACATGTGCCAAATTACCTGTGACATGTGCCAAATTATCTGTGACATGTGCCAAATTATCTGTGACATGTGCCAAATTATCTGTGACATCATAAGCCAAATTATCTGTGACAACATGTGCCAAATTATCTGTGACAACATGTCCCAAATTATCTGTGACAACATGTGCCAAATTATCTGTGACATGTGCCAAATTATCTGTGACATGTGCCAAATTATCTGTGACATGTGCCAAATTATCTGTGAAATGTGCCAAATTATCTGTGCTACCATGTCCCAAATTATCTGTGACAACATGTGCCAAATTATCTGTGACAACATGTCCAAAATTATCTGTGACAACATGTGCCAAATTATCTGTGACATGTGCCAAATTATCTGTGACATGTGCCAAATTATCAGTGACATCATGTGCCAAATTATCTGTGACAAGTGCCAAATTATCTGTGACAACATGTGCCAAATTATCTGTGACATGTGCCAAATTATCAGTGACAACATGTGCCAAATTATCTGTGACATGTGCCAAATTATCTGTGACATGTGCCAAATTATCTGTGACATGTGCCAAATTATCTGTGAATGTGTGCCAAATTATCTGTGCTACCATGTCCCAAATTATCTGTGACATGTGCCAAATTATCAGTGACAACATGTGCCAAATTATCTGTGACAACATGTGCCAAATTATCTGTGACATATGCCAAATTATCTGTGACATGTGCCAAATTATCTGTGCTATCATGTCCCAAATTATCTGTGACATGTGCCAAATTATCTGTGACATGTGCCAAATTATCTGTGACATGTGCCAAATTATCTGTGCTACCATGTCCCAAATTATCTGTGACAACATGTGCCAAATTATCTGTGACAACATGTCCAAAATTATCTGTGACAACATGTGCCAAATTATCTGTGACATGTGCAAAATTATCTGTGACATGTGCCAAATTATCTGTGCTATCATGTCCCAAATTATCTGTGACATGTGCCAAATTATCTGTGACGTGCCAAATTATCTGTGACATGTGCCAAATTATCTGTGACATGTGCCAAATTATCTGTGACAACATGTGCCAAATTATCTGTGACATGTGCCAAATTATCAGTGACAACATGTGCCAAATTATCTGTGACATGTTCCAAATTATCTGTGACATGTGCCAAATTATCTGTGACATGTGCCAAATTATCTGTGACATGTGCCAAATTATCTGTGACATGTGCCAAATTATCAGTGACAACATGTGCCAAATTACCTGTGACATGTGCCAAATTATCTGTGACATGTGCCAAATTATCAGTGACATCATGTGCCAAATTATCTTTGACATGTGCCAAATTATCAGTGACATCATGTGCCAAATTATCTGTGACATGTGCCAAATTATCTGTGACATGTGCCAAATTATCAGTGACATCATGTGACAAATTATCTGTGACATGTGCCAAATTATCAGTGACATCATGTGCCAAATTATCTGTGACATGTGCCAAATTATCAGTGACAACATGTGCCAAATTATCTGTGACATGTGCCAAATTATCTGTGACATGTGCCAAATTATCTGTGACAACATGTGCCAAATTATCTGTTCCATCATACTACTTGTGACAGCATGTGCCAATTTATCTGTGACAACATGTACCAAATTATTTGTGACAACTGTCAACTATAAAAACTTACTTCCAACTCAGGCAGAGGTGGAGCCGATGGGACGATCTTCGTTTTTGGAGATGGGAAAAACTCATCTCCCTCTATCCTGGCCTGCCACACCAACGGGGAGTTCCGGATGGGCGGGGACTCAGACTCGGATTTCCTAATAGAGGGCTGAAACCCTAGGACGGGGTACAGGTTGGCCTTGACCTTTGGCTTGGAAGAAATTGGAGGAGATGGAGACCCCGACTCAGTTTTTTTAATGTGCGGAGATGTAAGAGGCAAGCCTCCCGCAGCACCCTGAAGCGTACCATTGGGTTTGATGCGAATGTTCCCAAACTCCGCACCAGGAAGTGGTTCCCCCGATAAAATAGTATCTAAACTTCTCAATGTGTCTGTGGGCTTAGCCGCAACAGGGGGACCCTGAATGCCAAACTGACCCATCACTGTCGGCTTTGTGCGTTTGGTGGGGAGGGGCGGTGGATCAACTGTGCCCTCGGATGGAGTGTCAGGAACCGGGTCAGATGGCGCACGGCGCATTACATTGTGGTTGACGTAGTGGGTCGGGATGGTGATGTTTTCATCGTCTGCGGGGTGAACCACAAATGTTGTGGATGGTGACATCAGATTTCCACCGGTTGTTGGAGCAGCTCCGCTCACATTGACAACGTCACAGGGTGGAGTCAGGGATAGAAACTCTTCAGGGTCGTGATATTCAGTGTCTAGGGCAACAATTTCTGTGAATGAATGGAAAGAGAATAAAATGTAGGGCAGTCCATTTGATCATGTCGACTAATGATAACAATATTGTATGACATAAGGGGATTTGAGTAACTGAACCACAGACAGACTGTATAACAGACTGTATAACCACAGACAGACTGTATAACAACAGACAGACTGTATAACAACAGACAGACTGTATAACAACAGACTGTATAACAACAGACAGAGTGTATAACAACAGACAGACTGTATAACAACAGACAGACTGTATAACAACAGACAGACTGTATAACAACATACAGACTGTATAACAACAGACAGTCTGTATAACCACAGACAGACTGTATAACAACAGACAGACTGTATAACAACAGACAGACTGTATAACAACAGACTGTATAACAACGAGACAGACTGTATGACAACAGACAGACTGTATAACAACAGACAGACTGTATAACAACAGACAGACTGTATGACAACAGACAGACTGTACTTAATTTAACCAACATGGATATGACATCTAAATGCCACCTGACAGCCACACAAAGTACAAGCACCCATTGTTGGCCCTACCATATGTTTTTCTGCTGGCCCTTGAGACTATTCCCCTGGGTGCCGCACCTGTAGATATATACCACTCTCCTCTGTAGGAGGGGGATAAAACATTATTATTTTTTTTGTATAATTTTATAAGTTTACCATGAGCCCAAACCCCTTAAACACCACGATCTTAAAATTTATGTTGGGTGGTGACAGAAAAATAGTTGAAATTTAGTTGCAAAAATGTTTAATGTTTAGCAATTTTTTAAAAGAAAAAAAAATCACTTTAACTTTAAGAGTAAAGTTGTGTTGATGGAGTGAAATTTTTTGACTTGCACAAAGTGTTCAAATATTAAATGAAGCTAAAAACTATCAATGAAACATTCCCTTTACAGATAGGATCTAGTAGGGGGACCGCCTGAGAAGCCTCAAACAAATGACATGAAAGGTAGCAAACCAAAGGTATCAAACCAAAGGTATCAACCAAAGGTATCAACCAAAGGTATCAACCGAATGTATCAAACCAAAGGTATCAACCATAGGTAGCAAATCAAAAGGTATCAACCAAAAGGTATAAAACCAAAGGTATCAAACCAAAGGTATCAACCCAAAGGTATCAACCATAGGTAGCAAACCAAAGGTATCAACCAAAGGTATCAACCCAAAGGTATCAACCATAGGTAGCACACCAAAGGTATCAACCAAAGGTATCAACCAAAAGGTATCAACCAAAAGGTATAAAACCAAAGGTATCAACCAAAGGTATCAACCCAAAGGTATCAACCAAAGGTATCAAACCAAAGGTATCAAACCAAAGGTATCAACCAAAGGTATCAACCCAAAGGTATCAACCATAGGTAGCAAACCAAAGGTATCAACCAAAGGTATCAACCCAAAGGTATCAACCATAGGTAGCAAACCAAAGGTATCAACCCAAAGGTATCAACTATAGGTAGCAAACCAAAGGTATCAACCAAAGGTATCAACCAAAGGTATCAACCCAAAGGTATCAACCATAGGTAGCAAACCAAAGGTATCAACCAAAGGTATCAACCATAGGTAGCAAACCAAAGGTATCAAACCAAAGGTATCAACCAAAGGTATCAACCCAAAGGTATCAACCATAGGTAGCAAACAAAAGGTATCAACCAAAGGTATCAACCAAAAGGTATAAAACCAAAGGTATCAAACCAAAGGTATCAACCAAAGGTATCAACCCAAAGGTATCAACCATAGGTAGCAAACCAAAGGTATCAACCAAAGGTATCAACCCAAAGGTATCAACCATAGGTAGCAAACCAAAGGTATCAACCAAAAGGTATAAAACCAAAGGTATCAAACCAAAGGTATCAACCCAAAGGTATCAACCAAAGGTACCAACTAAAAGGTATCAACTAAAAGGTATCAACCGAAGGTATCAACCAAAGGTACCAACTCAGGGTATCAAATCCAAAAGTAACTGACTTACTTTAGTTTTCCCGTCTCCTCACCAAAGTGGGTCATGGTGGCCTCAAAGTAGCACGGTTCACCTGTAAACATGTCCTTGAGGGAAATCACACACTCACCTGTGGTATTGCCATCAAGACAGGTGAGAGAGCGAGGCATGTAAGTAAACGGGACAGGTTAGTTATAAATCGGACAGGTTGGTAAGGTAAGTGAGTGGGCCAGATAAGTAAGGGGGATAGGTAAGTAAACAGTAAAGGTAAGTAAATACCACAGGTAAGTAAGGGAAAGTTGGTAAGCAAAGTAGGGAGTAGGGATTTGCTTATAACATAAAATAACAATGAAATTCTGATTAATTTAATATCATAAAATTTATAACCTAAAAGTGAACTATATAAGGGTTGTTTTAGAAAATTATGGTTATTGTGTATTTGTATTTAAGAAATGGAAGTTTAGAAGATGGTTTATTTTACTTGTAGTAACGTGTCTAGTAATGAATAATGTGGAAAACTGAAAATAATATGCTCACTACGCAGAAGTTGTATTGGAAAAATTTGTAGAAAAAATATCAGAACATTTTGAATTTTGCATTCTCTACTGAATTTAAAAGTCCGTAATTTTAATTTAAAATCTGTATAAACTGAGTTTTGATATATATTGACTGGTAATACAAATAAATCTCACCATATGATTCATGATCTTCTCCTGCCCCTTTGACAGCTATCAGTATGTGTTGATCTTCAAGATAGTCAACATCCCCAAATAATGGCCGCAACTGCAAAAATATAGGTCATGTCATGATTTACTCAAAGAATATAGGTCCTGCCTTGATGCACTCAGAGAAAATATAGGTCATGTCATGATCAACCCAGAGAAAATATAGGTCATGTCATGATCAACCCAGATAAAATATAGGTCATGTCATGATCAACCCAGAGAAAATATAGGTCATGTCATGATGAACCCAGAGAAAATATATGTCATGTCATAATCAACCCAGAGAAAATATAGGTCATGTCATGATCCACTCAGAGAAAATATAGGTCATGTCAAGATGAACACAGAAAATAATGTTCATGTCATGATTAACCCAGAGAAAATATAGGTCACATCATGAACAACCCAGAAAAAATATAGGTCATATCATGATCAACCCAGAGAAAATATAGGTCATATCATGATCAATCCAGAGTATGACAATAGTGTGTAGCTCACAGCTGATGAATAGGGTCCTGTAATTTTGAGAGTTTGCCTCAATGTGAAAGGTAACAACATTGTGACAGGTCAACTGAATGCCTGACGTCACATCTTATCTTCTCTTTGTTAGAGATTTAAATGTTGATAGAGTTGGTTTTCCTTGTTTTTGTTTTTTTTTCTCAGGCAACCGATTGCATGGCCAAATGCCAGATGAGAATAAGGATTTGTATGTTTTTTGTTATATTCTAATATAGGTCTTAAATATGTTTAAAGCATGTCTTTTTTATATCTTTCTTTTTAACCTGAGCTTTCCTGACAACAAGCTTTAAATTTCATTCAAATAAAAAAAATCTTTTGAAGACCAGAAAAAATCTAAAATTAGGAGGGGAAAAGAAATATTTTTTTTAAAAAATCATTTTATAAAAAGAATTTTCATGAATATATTTTATGAATATATCTGGAGAAAAACTGAAAATTGTTTGTACCTGCGGCAGCTGTTCGGCTGTCCACACTGGGTTGTTTGTAAATCCTGGCTTTTGCCCGTCCCCAAACTTTCTGTTGGATTCACAACAAATGATATCTGAAACAAACCACCAAACACAAATGAACCATCTGGAACTGGAGTATAAATATGATACAATTTATGAAGCAGGTTCTACGCATGTAACTGAATCCAATCTCACAGATGGACAGCAGGAAATACAAAGAGATAAATTAACCAGGGATGTTGTTTCACTAAATAAATAAGTCAACTTCAAGGAAATTTTCAGGTCTATATTGCTATCACGTTGTAACTGCGGTCTATTTACAAACTTTAATTGCTTCATTTATTTAAGTCTAGTTTTTATAAAGCTTACCTTTGTTGGTAATTTAAAAATACAAACTTCATGTCATACATTTTTTTCTTACGACAACGACACTAAACAACCAACAAAAAAGCAAGCTAAACATAATTATTTCTACAAAGACTAATGTTAAGAAACCAATGATTTGTCTGAAGATCATCACAAAGGTGAGGCTGCAGGCTAAACACTAAACTGTCGACAGTAAGGCTACACAGTAAGTAACAAGACAAGATGGTATGATTTGTCTGCATTAAATTTACATTTTACTTTGTCGTCAATAATCTTTGATTTTTTTTTTAGAAATGTTAAACATCTCTTTAAACTAAGACTAAATTTTTGTGAAGGATTTTTCTACCTCAATCAATGAAGAGTATTGACTCTCATATGTTAGTAAGTGTGACAGCAAGGGAAGATTAGAGGATTTTATTAGGTCTGATATGTTAAATTTAAACTACAGCACGACCCTTTAGCTACAACAAAACTTTCAATAATTCTTCAAAAACTAACGTTAAAAATTGTTTGTGTGATATTTGCAAGAAAGAACCAATATTAAAATATGACACAGTTTAAGTGATTTCCTTAACTTTTTGTTCCTTTCAAGTTTTTTCTATTAGTCAAAAGTTAATTTAAATTTCTACAATAACTTTATAAGAATTTGCATAATTCTCTATTGATTATTTTTTAAACATGGCTATAAGTTAAATACTACCTGAATTTTTCACTTTGAAAATTTACAACCTGACCAGGGATGTACCCAGTTGTTAGATTTAAGTTGCCTGGGGGTGGTCAGAGGTCAGAAATTAAGGTTGGTTTTCCAGACTTGCAATAACTGAGTGCATGTTGTAGAAACATAAATACAAGCCTGAACTCAACAAACTACAGTACAGCGTTGTTGTTTATTAACTTAAAGCATGCAAAGACATGGAAGAATGTACAGTCAGACCCACTTATCTCGACCTCGATTATCTCGCAAACCCTATTATGTTGAAGCTTTTGAAGTGAAACCGCCAAATTCTCTCTTTGTCTAAGCATTTTCTCATTGGTTATGTTGCTTCTTTCATGTCGCCGAGTACAAAAGAGGTTATCTCAATAACCAATTGTTAAGTTAATTTGTTTTTGCGGAGCAGTTAATCGTTAAAAGAAAAGCCCATTTTATTGTCCGGTCCGTATTTTCCCATACATTTTTTAGAACAAACAAGGGGAACACATCGAATTTCCACCTCATGAGGTCAGCTGGTGATGTCACTGCGTTCAACTCTCAGCGCTGTGTAACTTCTGGTACTATGCTTCGCTTACTATGCAAAAACTTTTAAAAAATAATCATTCACTAGCAAACTCAACTAACAGTGATGATGTGTATTTTTATATTATTTATAGATCCGAATATTATTATTAAGAAAACGCATTGATGTCACAGTCGTTGGCTCTGGTATTCTGTCGTAACACAACAAAAAAATAGCTAATAAGCTAATATACCGACTTAATGAAGTTAAGGTTAACCGGTCCTGATTAAACGGATGAACAGTTGGTGTACATAATGCCTTTTGTTGTTAGCAAACATGTATGTAAATTTTTATAGCATGCCGATCACTTCATCAAACAAATATCGTCAACCCTGATGTGTAAAAAAAAAAAACCTCCAAAAACATGTGCATATACATTCTCAGTTATTAAATATTAACGCACATCATGTCCATAAAGAAATTTCAAGCACATGTTAATATTTTGCCACCATATTGGTTGTCGTTTATCTCAATCCTCGGTTATCTCAACGCTTTTTGGCAAAACCCCTAGGCCGTCGACATAACTGGGTCCGACTGTATAACTGTACGTGTGATGGTATTGATGGCAGGTGTAGCAGTTATGATGGCATTACCCTCCATGAGAGGCACTGATGGTTGTTGATGTGTGCAAGGCACATGATTACAAAGTTAGCAGGCCATCAGTGAAACTTATTTTGGAAGTTTGGTGCTGGCAGTGATAAAAAAAAAAAAATTGACTGAAGCTAGCCACACGAAGAAACAAAACTCTATTACTAAATCTATATTTAAACAGTGATAGCAGCAGGCAAGTTTTAGCAAGTTTGTTTATTTTAAAATTTTAATTTGTATAAAGTGAGTGATAGATTTTTTTTTATTTCTATAATTAAACAATTTTTTTTCAAGTCTTTAGGTAGATTGCTTCAGTTATTACGTAGGCTTCACTTTTTTGCTGCACTATATAATTGATTCGCCCTCCCAACTTTGGATTTATTTTTAAAAATGGAAAGATACACTCTGCCATTTGCTGATAGCTGCTAAACTTTTTAGCTTTTGATGAAAAGAATATCATACTTCAAGGTATTTAATGCTTAACAGGCATAAAAGTAACATTTTTACAGTATATTTAAATAGAAGAACGTAAGCTTAAAGACTTAATGAAAGGAGAGAAAATTTAATCTTTTAAAACTTATGAATTGGTGAATTGAATTTATACACTTCTAGACTAAGAAGTGTAAGATTTAAAATATATCACGTAAAAAGTTCAAGTCGAAAATGTACATTAATTATTTTTTTTATGACATACAGGATAATATTTATCATTAAAAAGAACTCCACACAACACTTTTAAGCTTCAGTCATTTTGAACTGCTATGCATGAGAAAATTGCAGAGTAGTAATAAGTAATAGAAATGTTGTTTTTTTAATCAAGGCATTGATTGGTAGGCATCATTTTAAGAGTAGCGCAGCAGTGAATGGTCAGTTTGTCTACAAATGGGTGATGGACATGAACCTTACCCTGGCCACGATTTGCTAAAAAAATTAAAACAAAAATTGCATTTATTCAAAAAAGCAGGCATTCATGATTGATTGTCCCTTTGATGAGGTAATTTTATCAAGCATCTTGGATGACTTTTTTTATCCTTTAGCAACTAGTACCTATATTTTTAAACAATATAAGCACTGCTTTTTAAATGAAAGATGTACCTGTTTAATTAAAGATTTGATTATAGAATGAAATTGTTGCCCCATCATCCAATTTAAAAGAAACTCCTAATTTAAGTTTACATACACAAATGTAATTATTATTTGTTTCAATTTTTTTTAAATTTCAAATTATTTGTGTATGTATGTTAAATAAATCACCAACCAAAAACGTTACATGTTTTTAAAAAGACAAGTTCCTAAGTGCATATTTTAAAAAAACAGAGATAAGCATTATTGTGGACCAAATAACCAGCTGTTATGTTAGTCATAGTCATAAAGATATGATGTTTATTAAATAATATTTGGCTAAGAAATTTTATATTTCACTAAGCAAGCAAATGATGAATTTGTATTTATTAAGGAGAGTTGTTGTTATCCATTATTATAAGTAACTATTTGGTTGCATCATTGTATGCAAGTTTATTCATTTTTGCTACATTGCCATGTCGTGAAGAAGCAACCAAAAGAAAAATTATAAAATGGAACCAAACCAATTAAAAAATCTACAGCCCAGAATTAATAACAAAAATAAATCAATAAACGAAGATCATGAAATAAAATCAATCAAAACCTATTGGAAAAACAATGTCTACACATCCGTGCATGGTAATAAAATGTAAGTGTACTTACCAGGCAGACACGCAGATGAAAACTCCAGGAAATATGACTGCTTTGTGCTGGTTTTGATCTATGACGGAGATTGGTCAAATTAGAGTTGATTTTGTTGACATTTTCCTCATTAATATTTTACTCTTTCACTCTTGAGAATTGCCATTACTAAACCACTATTTATAAAAGTTCTTAATACCTAATCTTTTGGTTTTTAAAGTAATTGGTAGATTGCCCAGAACTCAGTGATGAAGTAAACAAAATTAGTGTAATTATTTAAATGAAACTTAGAATAATTATTTAAATGAAACTTAGTGTAATTATTTATATGAAACTTAGTGTAATTATTTAAATAAAACTTAGTGTAATTATTTAGATAATTAGAAATTAAAATTATTCTAATTTCAGTAACATAATATGTACAAAAAATCTTCATGGAACAATATCGTGCAAATATTTAAAAAAACTTTTACACAAAAATTTTACCTCTTTTGCATATCCTTAGAAATTTTTAAGGATGAAAATAGACTCTAGAAATATCTACAATTGAGGATTATGGTCAAGAGAGCAAATTAATTGGTTATAAAAGTAATATTTACCAGGGCTTCAATGGTCTTGAATATAAATTTGACATTGAGATTATCCTGCAGCGATGCTCGATTCTGTATGAAAGGGGAGGCTATCCCTACCGTGAATGAGCCAAACACTGGCCTGTGGTCACTGTTGAGTAGATTATCTACAGAGCCTAAAAAGACATGGAAGAGATAACAATTTTATGAGGACATACCAGGGTGACCATTGGTCAGTGGATATGCTCAGAAGAAGAAAAATAAATTGAGCCCCAGACAATGATGAGCTATTTATGGGGATTTAAAAATATATCATTTTTTTATTAATATGAGTATGGAATGTACATGGAGCGGTTCTCTGCCAATTTCAATAACACCAATGTGGTATAGACCCAGCTTAAGTCAGCTTTTTTGTGAGAATAAGAAAACAATGCTTTAAAATAGAAGGTAAGGAGTTTAGTCGTATTATGTTTGACCGTATATTAACTTGTCTCACAATGATACATTTCCTAAGGGGTAACGTTCTTTTAACAGTTTTCTTAAACACTCTAATAAAAATAATACAGTCAGATCTCTCCAAGTCTAACTCAAAAGGACCAGGAAATAAATTCAACTTACGGAGTTTTCGAGTTAGGGAAAAAGGTGTATTATGCGCAGATTAATCAAGGATAATGTCGATATTGAGAGTGTGTGTTGGGGGGGAGCCATACGAGCGAGAAGTCTTGACAGTAAAGAGAGGCGGTGTCTGATGTTACATATGAAAGGAACTTGACTCAGCTTTGAAATACCAACACCACCAAAAAAATCCCCTCCCCCCACACTTGACTCCCTCCAAAGAGGGATGGGGGAATTAAGATTTTTCTTCCACTAGTTTTACACAAACGTCTTGAAAAATTCGACTTACAGAGGTTAAAAGCCAAATATCTTTGAGTTAAGGTGATTTAAAATACATTAGTCTTAAGGAATTTGGCGGGCCATGACCTAACAATTAATTCGAGATAGGGAGGTTTTCAAATTAGGGAAGTTCTACTTAGCAAGGTTAAACTGTAATTGTCTAGTAATGTGTATTTTCCAAAGTAACAGTGATTGAATCATTAAAACTTGTATTTCCCAATAATATGGTTGAGCCCCCTTTAGAAAGAATAAGAGCTTTCACCTACCATAAGAGCTTTCACCTACCATATGCTGTATTTTCTAAAAACGTCCCTGGGTATGAGTGCCATAATATACGATCACACCATGACGGGATGTTGATTCTTTCCTAATGGAAGAGGCGGAACATAATACATAGTTTTATTTATTAACTTTGAAAGATTATAGAACAAATTTTAAAAAATTATACTGTCTTAAAAAGAATTATCTAACCCATAAAATAACATTTCAATAGATAAATAAATACTGTCTTCAATTGAATGATCCATGCCATCAAATAACATTTAGGAAAAAGCTTTTGAAAATTTTAATGTCTCTGGCTGGCTGAAAGAGTGGCCGACAGTTAGAGTGGTCGTCAGAGTGGCCATTAGTTGGAATGGTTATCAGAAAGAGTGGCTATCTGTTAGAGTGGCCGACAGAGTGGCTAGCAGTTAGAGTGGCTAGCAGTGCTTTGTTGGCTTTAAATTGTAGACTGTAGTCACCCCCCCCCCATTCCACAAAAGCCTATTTAAAAATTATTATTAATGTACATTCATTTACTGGTAGGCAAAATTAATAGATGACCAGAATGGCATATTGAGTTTTTCTAAATTGTGTACAACAATATATTTAATTATTATCAAAAAAGTATTTCAAAAATGTTCTAAACATTGACAAACACTGCATTCATAATTATAATAGGTCAGATACAACTTGGGTCAAAGGTTAAGTCAATAATTTTAAATCTATTTTTCAATCAATTATTCCATTAGCCTTTGAACTGATATTGATACCATTGTGGTTTTGATTTTCTTCCAGTCATATTTATAGCCTGGGGCCTGTCTTTCAAGTCTGTATGTCGGCATGAACGTGACCTCAGATTCACCTGTAAAACAACAAGAAAACACAACAAAAATTACAAGTCTGGAAGGTTTTGACAGGACGAACATCATTAAAAGTGGAAGAGCTAATACGCCTGTGCAGATGGAGATGGATAGGCCACACCCTCAAGGAGCCTACATCCAGATTTGTGAGACAAGCCCTCACTTGGAACCACCAGGGCAAGAGGAAAAGAGGTCGAACCAAAATGACCTGGAGAAGGGAACTGGAGACAGACTCCAAAAAGAGTGGGCACAGCTGGGGACAGCTAGAGAGATTGGCACAGGACCGGGATGCCTGGAGAGCCTTTGTGCGTGGCCTATGCCCCAGATTGAACAACAGATGATGATGATGATGATGACTTCATTAAAAGGATTTTAAGAAATAACAATCTTCTAAATATGGAAAACATAAATTTAATTGTGCTTGTTAGCGCATTTTCGAGAAGTCGAATGCGCTATTGCACCCGTTTTGTCCGTCCGTCCGTCATCACCCTTGATCTCAGCATCCATAAGTCCTAGACCCATGAGGTATATATGTTTTTTGTATGTCCTGACCTGCCATTTGTGCATCAACACTCAGTTACTCGATCCGTTAAAAAACCCCGTTAAAACTACCAAAAAATATTTCGAATCGAGAGGTAACACTAGCGCAGGGAACGGCCGCCATTGCCGGAAGTCGAATGCACAATCCTTCAGGCATTGAAGAGTGGTGCGAAAGGGTGCAAAAGAATTAGTTGTTTTTTTTTTAGTTGACGTCATTAGAATATGTGTAAAAGTTTAGAGAGTTTTACGTCATCATTTGTGGTGACTTGTAGTTAGATTAAAGAGAAAATAATTTTTTTTTAAATGTAAAGAAATGACTTTTAAATTTAAAAAATGTCAGGTATATTCATTACACAAGAAAATTCATAAAAATATGTCTAAAATCTAAACACAATTACTGATAACTACATAATTCTGATATCTAACATAAGTACTGATACATAATACGAAAATGCGCTAACACGTCCTGAATTCCAATAGGGACCAGGCTTAACATAATTTTTTTTTCCTTATTGTGCTTATAATATCTGTGATATAAAGTTGGAATTTTCTAAACTTTATTTTCAGATTGAACAAAAAAATCTTTTTATAATGAAACCAAATTTTGGTATAATGAGAATGCTGAAATATTGCACTTATACAAAATTTTCTCAAAGATTGAACCATTCAGTAAGATTAAAAAGCTAAATTAACACAAGCCTTTGGTCTTACTGTTATTTCTGGAATTAGCAAAGAGTTAATTAACAGGAATTAAAGAGTGATAGCCCTCTGTAACTTTTACGGCCACTGTAATTTACTTGAATCCTACAAACTACAAACTCACTGAATCCAAAAAATGCCTTCTTCTCAAACTGGCACCTCCTCAGCTGGTCTTGTTCAAGCAGGGGCATGAACTCTCTCTTCTCCAGCTTGGCCAAAATTGGCTGTCGACAGAAAGAAATGACAGCCCGTAAGTAGGCAGCATGTACTTAACACCATACTGGGAGTTCACTGCATAACTCATTTCTCAATGTGTTGGACTGTTAACGGCAGCAATAAAAATTATCTGGGCTTTATTTAAAACAACGAATAAGACTGAAATGGTTAAAACGACAAATAAGTATAAGACTGAAATGGTTAAACCAGAAATTAAAACTCTGGTAGAAGTATAACATCCAGCCTATAACAGGGGTCTCAAACATACGGCCTGTGGGACACATGCGAACATCGAGTGAATTTTTTAGGCCCGCCAGTAAGCGTACAAAAAATGAACTATTTGTAAAATTCAGACAGATAGTACTGATACATATCAAATGTTGTTGTTTATTTTATATGCGTAACATACTTATTAAAATAAAATCTGATTTAAGCCAGTAAATAAAGATGTCGTTAATAAACTATTTTTTAATATAATTATTAATAAGTAGTAAGATGACTTAAGATGTTCTTTGTTTACTGGGGTTTCGTTTTACACAACTCTTACATGAAAAAAAAGCACAAGCCTTCATTAGAGTTGGAGACCCCTGTTCTATGAGGAGGGAGTAGCAATAGTGTCATTCTGTGATTCTGATGCAATTCATTGTCTTAGCCACGTAGTCAGAATATTTATATAAGGCTACATTATAATTTTGACATTTGATACAACTCTGTGCAGAATTTAATTGTTGATCAAATTAGACTGAACTGCCAGGGACTTACCTCAATATTTCCTGTGACTCTGTAATTGAGGTCACCAAAAAAGAAGACATGATGGAACTTGTGTGTGATGTCATAGTGTTCTAAGTTCTTGGGGCCCATGGACAAGTTCTTCAGTATGTCTCGGAAGTTGGCATTTCTCCTGGGTAATCAAGAAGCAAAACAATAGATACATCACTTAGATAAACATAAAATTGGTATTTTGATAAAAGAATCATCTCCACTACACAAAGCTTAATTGGGGACCCATCATACAAGGCCTGATTGGGGACCCATCATACAAGGCCTAATTGGGGACTCATCATTCAAGGGACCAATCATACAAGGCCTGATTGGGGACCCATCATACAAGGCCTAATTGGGGACCCATCATTCAAGGCCTAATTGGAGACCCATCATACAAGGCCTAATTGGGGACCCATCACCTCAATTACCCACACACTTCATCTGTACCCTCATCTCTCCAAAAGATTTCACCTGTCTACTCATCTCTCCCACACACCTCACCTGTTCACTCATCTCTCCCACACACCTCACCTGTCCTCTCATCTCTCCCACACACCTCACCTGTCCCCTCATCTCTCCCACACACCTCACCTGTCCCCTCATCTCTCCCAAAAACACTTTACCTACCCACTCTTTCCCACACACCTCACCTGTCCCCTCATCTCTCCCACACACCTCACCTGTTCTCTCATCTCTCCCAAACACCTCACCTGTCCTCTCATCTCTCCCAAACACCTCACCTACCCACCCTCTCTCACACACCTCACCTGTCCCCTCATCTTTCCCCCAAACACCTCACCTGTCCAATCTCTCCTCCCCTGAAGCCAAGTGTGCATTAATAAAACAAAATGATGTCCCACTGAGCATGAAAGAGATGGCCACTGCACCTTTGTTACCTGTTGACAGGTACACATTTTTTAGGCTATTAAAACTGACATTTAATAAAAAAAATAATTAACTGAAATAATTGTAATTGTTTAACATTTTCTAAAAAATCTCTAAATGTATCTGAATTCTGATACATTTTTTAAATTAAACAAGAAATATGTTAAAGTTTAGTCAATTTTGTTTTAAATCTTAGCAACAGAGTGACATGCTCCATAGCAAGGAAAAACTTGTTTTTCACCTGTTAATATGGAGATCTTGTTGTTATAGTGGTTCCAACCAGCGGAGAAATGTTGGCTAAATAATCAGCTTATACAAATATACTCATTGTGTCCAAGTCAAAGAAAAGTCACTTACCGAGCACTGACCAAGACAAAGGAGAATCACTTACCAAGTACTGACCAAGTCAAAGGAGGGTCACTTACCAACCACTGACCAAGTCAAAGGAGGGTCACTTACCAACCACTGACCAAGTCAAAGGAGGGTCACTTACCAACCACTGACCAAGTCAAAGGAGGGTCATGTACAAAGCACTGACCAAGTCAAAGGAGGGTCACTTACCCAGTGCGTTGGCGATCCCAGTTCTAACAGATGACTTCTGGATGTGGCTGATTTTGTTCCTGTGCTTTGGGTTGATAAACACCAGTGTTCTGAGGCCCCATAGAGAGCAGGATTCAAGCTGTGAGAAGGGCCAACAAAAGGAAACTGTTAACATTTGTTTTCTTTTCCTCATTGCCAGGTTGGGTTTGCCAGATAATAAAACAAAATTTCCCTTGCCTTGCATCCAATTTTAATAATGATCCTCTAATAATATTTGTTTTAATTTTATGTTTAAAAAAAATTAAACTTTCTATTTTGTGGGAAAGAGCATAAGCAAATGTTTTGAATGCATTTAATTTAAGATCTTACAACTTGAAAGTGATATAAGAGAAAAAAAAGAAACCAATTCTGAACAATACAAAAAAATTACTAGCATATTGTCCCATATTTTCCATTTTTGTAAACTTAACTTTAAAACAGATTAATGGTTAGAGGGGAGGGATGTGTCTGCATAAAAGGAATGAATGAAATTATCCCTGGTCTTTGTTAGAGTGGACTCTAATGAGACAAATATGCTACAAAAAGTTAAAGCCAAGAAAACTAAAAGTAAAACACAGTGCAAAGCTCAATGTAAAACTCGGTGCAAAATTTATTGCAAAACTGGTACCAGGTCAACGTCCAGGTTGAGGGCAGCCTTTAGGGCGGCCTTCAGTGTGTTGATCCAATCCTTCTCTGTCATCCCACTCTCCTGGGTTCCTATGACGTAGATGTCATGTGGCAGACGACTCAGAGTCCGGTCCTTATTTTTGCCCTCTCCGTTACACTTGAGCCAGAACCTGAGCGACTCCACGGGGGCGGACTTTCCTGGAAATTAAAAATGTTGGTATATAATTAATTTTTTTAAAAGTTGCAGCATGAGCAGAGGCGAATACATCTGAAATTTCAAAGGGATCATAACAACAGAACTTCCTCATCTCAAAATTCAACCAAAATTTTCTCATTTTAAAAGTCTTATCTTTATCTTATCTGTTACAGGGGCTCCTTCTCTACGCTTATCTATGGTTTGTGCCTAGTCCCAGGGGCATCACTAGGGTTGGTGTCACTCGGGGCGGTAGCTCATGGTGTCACCCCCTCATGATTTAACCCATAGAACTCCACTGTCGGGATTCGTTGTCTAGGGTTTCTGATAGTTACTTCACCGCCAACTTGCGCACAAAGACCGAACACAAAGTCCTTGTACTAACACTGACTAACAGCAATCTTTATTAATCGTAGTTCAACTCCATGCGTCTTAACATCACATCTAACAACTCTCAGTCCAACAGACGAACACTGGCCAACGCCAAAACTCTTGTATCCTTTGCATACTGCAGGTCGAAGGTTCCTCCATATACCAACCAACCTCTATCTCTCTCTCACAACAACTGCCTTCTCACTACGTCACTTCACACTATTACTCATGCTCTTTCATACCGCACCGCACCAAACACAAGTAACAACATTGAAATGTCAGGGAAAACCCAATAACTCTATAATGTTTCCCTGACATGCACCAAGTTTTCTAGTGCCAAATAACGGGAATATATATAGAGTTTTACAGTCCGGTGTCACCCCCCTGATGGTGTCACCCGGGGGCCTAACCCAACCGCACCCCCCTAATGACGCCACTGCCTAGTCCTGCATTCTTATTAGAGTTTTAAATATTGATAACCCATTCCACGCCCTACATCCGGACAGGAAGAACAAAAATGTGCATGTGTTTGTTCTTGCATATGGAATCCTTATGTCTGAGGGTTGTATTAAGTCATCTTTGTGTTGTATTTCCAAATAAGAATTAATTGTTTTATGTATAGTTACTACTTTACTCTTGGTTCTTCTATTCTCTGGTGTTTCAAGGTTTAATGATTTAACTAATGGTGTTATTCTTGTCAGTCAAACTTCTATCATGCTAACCTTTCAATGAAAACAATGAGTTTGATGTAAATCAATCTCAATCTCAATAAACCAAGTAACACAAACAATCATTTACTTCAGTGCTTCTCAAACTTTTTAGTATGGCGAACGGCTATGTTATCAAATTGTTATTACTGTTGGAGCTCGCTAAGTCGAACTTCCCTAAGTTGAGAACCTCCCTATACCAAATTAATTGTTAGGTGCCTGCCAAATTCCATAACATCTATTAAAATATTAACTCAAAGATTTTTGGCTTCCAACCTCAGCAAGTCAAATTTTCCAACGTGTTTGTGTAAAACTAGTAAAAGGAAAAATCTTAATCCCCACTTCCACTGGTGAGAAGAGAAAGTCACCTGTGGGGGGCAAGGGCTTTATTGGCAATGTTGGTATTTCAAAGCTGTCGGCTTCCTTTGATATGACACATCTCACACCACCCCTCCCTCCTGCCAAGCCTTCTCCCTTGTATAGCTATCCCCCCACCCCTCTCAATAACAACATTGTCCTTGATTAATCTGTGCCTATTACACCAATTTCCCTAAGTCTAATTTTTTTCTGGTCCCTCTGAGTGCGACTTAGAGAGGTCCAACTGTATTATTAGTATTAAATGAAAATTTAACATTAAAAATGATTTAAAATGAGAATCGGTTGAATTATTACAACTCCACTGCACTAGTTCGTAAACAAAAATAAAATTATCTGGTTTCATGTTGTATGAGGCTATACATGATGGCTACTGAACCCTAGATCAGACACAACTAAAGGTTACTGAACCCTAAATCAGACACAACTAAAGGCTACTGAACCCTAGATCAGACAACTAAAGGTTACTGAACCCTAGATCAGACACAACTAAAGGCTACTGAACCCTAGATCAGACACAACTAAAGGCTACTGAACCCTAGATCAGACACAACTAAAGGCTACTGAACCCTAGATCAGACAACTAAAGGCTACTGAACCCTAGATCAGACAACTAAAGGCTACTGAACCCTAGATCAGACACAACTAAAGGCTACTGAACCCTAGATCAGACACAACTAAAGGCTACTGAACCCTAGATCAGACACATCTAAAGGTTACTGAACCCTAGATCAGACACAACTAAAGGTTACTGAACCCTGGATCAGACACAACTAGAGGCTACTGAACCCTAGATCAGACAACTAAAGGCTACTGAACCCTAGATCAGACAACTAAAGGCTACTGAACCCTAAATCAGACACAACTAGAGGCTACTGAACCCTAGATCAGACAACTAAAGGCTACTGAATCCTAGATCAGACACAACTAGAGGCTACTGAACCCTAGATCAGACACAACTAGAGGCTACTGAATCCTAGATCAGACAACTAAAGGTTACTGAACCCTAGATCAGACACAACTAAAGGTTACTGAACCCTAGATCAGACAACTAAAGGCTACTGAACCCTAGATCAGACACAACTAAAGGCTACTGAACCCTAGATCAGACACAACTAAAGGTTACTGAACACTAGATCAGACACAACTAAAGGCTACTGAACCCTAGATCAGACACAACTAAAGGCTACTGAACCCTAGATCAGACACAACTAAAGGCTACTGAACCCTAGATCAGACACAACTAAAGGTTTCTGAACCCTAGATCAGACAACTAAAGGCTATTGAACCCTAGATCAGACACAACTAAAGGCTACTGAACCCTAGATCAGACACAACTAAAGGTTACTGAACCCTAGATCAGACAACTAAAGGCTACTGAACCCTAGATCAGACACAACTAAAGGCTATTGAACCCTAGATCAGACACAACTAAAGGCTATTGAACCCTAGATCAGACACAACTATCTCACAACTTGGATGAGCCCTCACTTACCCATGTTCCAAGTCCCAATGAATATCGATACATTATCCACATCCTGTTCCTGCGAGTGAAGGGACTTCATCTGCCGGATCTGGAGACAGAAGCTCTCCCGCTCCAGGACGCTGGCAAACTGGTATGTGTATTTCTTCTTGTTGCTGAAGATGACGTGGAGTCGGCTGTTGTCTGTCGTGTTCTTCACCAGCTGGGCAACTGGCAACAGAGAAGTGAGAAAAAGAATGAGACAAAAATCACAGGGAGCTCGTGTGAACCGAACGCTACGAGAGGTGATGGTAGTGATCATAAAGATGCTTCAGTGCGGCTCAATATGAGTGAATCTGATTGTTTACACATTAGAAACGGTAAATGAGCAAGGAAGTTGTTCAGATATTTCTTTGAACACACAAAAGACCGCCACAATTGTTATGTGCTTCAACGGATTTTACACTTTTTTTTGCAGCCATTTTGAATTTATTTTGTGCTTTAATATATGCTAAAATTGCATTCATAACATTTTGGCAATTATAAATTTTATAAGTGGTATTTTTGTCTTCCCATTAAACTTCAGATACTGGGGATTATGTAAGTATATCTGAAGCCTTGGTATGGTTGTGTAGAGATCTCATCTACCATGACATTCTAATGAGGTATAGTAGTGATCTACTTTTATCATGAGAGAGTGTAGTGATCCACTCTTGTCATGAGTAAATAGCTCACTATTATCACAAAGAAATTTACGGACTAAATTTTAATCTAGAGGAAATGTTGCGACCTACTTTAATCCAGAGGACATGAACAGGATTTTGAACAAAAGAAACATTGAGTGTGACCTACTTTTGTCGTGAGGGAATGTATTGCTGGCATCAAGTTGTTCCTTGGAGGGCTTGACGGCAAAGAATCGTCCTTGATGGATGTCCACAGTTAACTTGAGTTTGTAGTTGGCTTTACCGTACTTCAACACCTTGACCTGGATGTAAACCAAGACAGCATGAGACATACAACTAAACCAAGACAGCATGAGACATACACATAAACCAAGATGGCATGAGACATACAACTAAACCAAGACAGCATGAGACATACACATAAACCAAGACAGCATGAGACATACACTTAAACCAAGACGGCATGAGACATACACTTAAACCAAGACGGCATGAGACATAGATCAGACACACAAAAGACAGCATGAGACATACAACTAAACCAAGACAGCATGAGACATACACATAAACCAAGACAGCATGAGACATACACATAAACCAAGACAGCATGAGACATACACTTAAACCAAGACGGCATGAGACATACAACTAAACCAAGACAGCATGAGACACACACGTAAACAATTCTCTAAGGACATTGTGAAATTTAGAGTCAAATTGTAGTTTCTGAACTCCCTGTTATCAGCCAAGCTTTCTGATTTATCTGATGTTCTCTTGTGATTGAAATGAAGTAGAGAAGGAGACTTTGTGGTAATGTGATTTTTACTTTTATAAAAATACAGTTTCCCATCTTGTGACTTTTAACAGAATGTTCTCACCTCTCAATGCTTGGGTGTACATTTGTTTTTCTTTTTAATGGTTATGAGTTAAATTTTAATATTTATTCAGCACCAAATGTTAAAATGTCAGAAGAAACCCCCCTCCCCACCATCAAACCTCCCCACACCAGTAATCAATCACCTCAAAGGTGGACAGTGGGATGCTGATGCTGCTGTTGCGTCTCAGGGCCAGGGGAACAAACTGCTGCGGCACCCTCAGCGAGACGGCATCCGTGACATCGGGGTAGTTGTACTCATCCGGCGGATTCTCTGTGTTATTTTTTACTACCTCTTGGGCCTGTCGGGTGATGGGAAGTAAGATTTTATATTTTAAAAAATAACTAAGGATACAGGAGAAGAATTAATAGTAATATTAAGTCATGAATTGTATGAATATAAGACAAAAACAATTAGTAGCATGTTGGAAATTGTAAGTCATAAATTAGAACAAATTGTACTGCATTTTATTTGAGCTGTAATGGGAAATTCAATTACTTTTTTTTTTTTTGAAAAGGGGGGGGGGGGGGGGGGGGGGTCAAGGCTTTTGCAGATAAAAACAAAATAACACACACACAAACAGTTCAAGACACTTCTAGGAATTAAAAATAATAAAGTAATCATGAATCAACAAGGAAAATGTGCAAGTGTCACACAGTGACTTACCATGTTGTCCTGACACTATAACACTAACTTTGATCTTCATCAGTCACTAGCAGTTCAAAATTTTGATGAATGAACTGACAGATAAAATTCATTAACAGACAGGTAGGGGATAGTGGAGTAGTTTAACCCTTTACTGGGCGTAGCGACCAAAAACGTCTTTTCCCCTAAACGGGCAAAACGGCCAAAAACGGCCGGTAATATCATCAGTTGAAATCTCTTTTTTTTTTTTAAATCCCGAGACTTCCGGCACGTGATTTCCTGTTTATTCTGTTGTGGATAGATTCAACTACATTTCCACACGTGTTCTTTTTGATGTGTTCTTTTTTTTTTTTTTAATTCAATTTTTTTTGGTGAGTGTTCAAAGTGGATGGTTAGGATTAATGAAGGGATGAAGGGGGGTTTATAAGCTTAAATTTAACAGAAATTGAGTTGAGAAAAATGTACTTTGAGCTGGAGGAAGAGATTGATAGTGACATTAGTGTTAGTATCATGCAAACATAGGATCTTTCAGTCAGACTGGATATTTGTGCTTGTAAATAGCGTCAATAGTGCTTGTTTGGGCTTATTAAAAACGTAACTGGAACTTATTTTGGGGTGGAAGACATGGATTAATAAAAAAAAAAAACAAGACGTGACAACGTGACAAGTATAAAAAGGTAAATAATCAAAAGAGAATTCATTTTTGTTTATTTTTCATTTTATTTCATTTAAATATTAGCACTTAAACCTAAGATATAGAGTTTTTACTGACATACCCTTAAATATCTCTAACAGAAGGTGCTGGTCAAGAACACAATGACCGTGTTTGGGAATGTGGTGAGGGGTTTGTGTGGAGGAGGAACCATTCATATCCTAATGCTAACCATATTTAATGTTAGCAGATTACTACAGGTATATAGAGGAACATTTTATGTACATCTGAGTCTAAGGTAAGAAATCATTTAATGTTTGGTATTAAGATGTGAAATGTTGTAGTTTATTTTAACAGAGGACATCATGCATAATAGAGAAGAGCTTTTTTTGAAGCTATTTCCAAAATATTCAAGTACATTTTCAATTTTTGCTACAGGAATAATTAATTAATCGGTGTCATATCAGTATGTCATGTCAGTCTTTCATCTGAATCTGACATGTCAGTCTGTCATCTGAGTCTGACATGTCAGTCTGTCATCTGAGACTGAGAAGTCACTCTGTCATCTGAGTCTGACATGTCAGTCTGTCATCTGAGTCTCACATGTCAGCCTGTCATCTAAGTCTGGCATGTCAGCATGTCATCTTAGTCTCACATGTCAGTCTGTCATCTGAGTCTCACATGTCAGTCTGTCATCTGAGTCTCACATGTCAGTCTGTCAGATGAGTCTCACATGTCAGTCTGTCATCTGAGTCTCACATGTCAGTCTGTCATCTGAGTCTCACATGTCAGTCTGTCATGAGAAGAATGGACCTTAAAAAACCACACCCTCCATCCCCCCACCCAACAGGTCAACACACTCACTGACACTGTCTGAATGTAGCCACATGATTCTCATTATTTAGAGATCTCAAATTCTCACATTTCTGGTTCAGCTAACACATCTCCAAGGAGGACACAAGAAAGAAAAGACAGTTTCCATATAATAACTGACTGAAGTTATAAATAGCATTCCAAAAATTTCTATTTTAAAACCTCTTAGCCAGAAACATAATTTGAAGTGGCCCAGGTTGAGATATTTGCAGCCACTCAACACTAAGGATGTACAACACTAAAGATGTACAACACTGTAAAGATGTATAAGACTAAAGATGTACAACACTGAAGATGTGCAACACTGTAAAGATGTATAAGACTAAAGATGTACAACACTAAAGATGTGCAACACTGTAAAGATGTATAAGACTAAAGATGTACAACACTAAAGATGTGCAACACTGTAAAGATGTACAACACTAAAGATGTACAAACTAAAGATGTGCAACACTATAGATGTGCAACACTATAGATGTGCAACACTATAAAGATGTATAAGACTAAAGATGTACAACACTAAAGATGTACAACACTAAAGATGTACAACACTAAAGATGTACAACACTAAAGATGTACAACACTATAGATGTGCAACACTATAAAGATGTATAAGACTAAAAATGTACAACACTAAAGATGTGCAACACTAAAGATGTGCAACACTAAAGATGTGCAACAATATAGATGTGCAACACTATAAAGATGTATAAGACTAAAGATGTACAACACTAAAGATGTACAACACTAAAGATGTACAACACTAAAGATGTACAACACTAAAGATGTGCAACACTAAAGATGTACAACACTAAAGATGTGCAACACTATGAAGATGTATAACACTAAAGATGTACAACACAACACTTAAGATGTATAACACTAAAGATGTACAACACTAAAGATGTACACCGCTAAAAATGTACATTATATATATATTTTTTAAAATATGTATGTATAATCTTGGATTTACATAAATAGTTTGTGACAGGAAAAATTAGTTAACTTTTATAATTTTAGTCGTTTGAAAGTCAAAATATAATCTTGACATTTACTTTTTAATACCATGTTAAATGATTTTTTTGATATGACATTATCATCAAAGTAATCACCTTCTTCTCCAGAGCCATGACCTGTGCCCGGCAGCTCTCAAGTTTGGACGCCAGGTAGTCAATGTAAGAGCCGAGCTGTTCAGGGAATAGACACAGCATATCAGTTCAAACATCACAGATCTTAAACACAGCATATTAGATCAAATATCATAGATCATAAACACTACATATCAGATCAAACATCATAGATCCTAAACACAGCATATCAGATCAAACATCATAGATCTAAAACACAGCATATCAGATCAAAGATCACAGATCCAACATTTTATAGTCAAGGCATGATAGATTTAACTATTTACAATGGTCAAGAAAAAGATCTTTTCATTATTTTTTTTAAAAAAAGGAACCATAGGTCTATTTCTGACCATGTACTCACCCTGTCCATGGGGTTGGAGGTGACTGTCCATGTCTGACCATGTACATCACCCTGTCCATGTCTGACCATGTACATCACCCTGTCCATGGGGTTGGAGGTGACTGTCCATGTCTGACCATGTACATCACCCTGTCCATGTCTGACCATGTACTCACCTTGTCCATGTCTGACCATGTACTCACCCTGTCCATGGGGTTGGAGGTGACTGTACATGTCTGACCATGTACTCACCCTGTCCATGGGGTTGGAGGTGCATGTCCATGTCTGACCATGTACTCACCCTGTCCATGGGGTTGGAGGTGACTGTCCATGTCTGACCATGTACATCACCCTGTCCATGTCTGACCATGTACATCACCCTGTCCATGTCTGACCATGTACATCACCCTGTCCATGGGGTTGGAGGTGACTGTCCATGTCTGACCATGTACATCACCCTGTCCATGTACTCACCCTGTCCATGGGGTTGGAGGTGACTGTCCATGTCTGACCATGTACTCACCCTGTTTATGTCTGACCATGTACTCACCCTGTCCATGGGGTTGGAGGTGACTGTCCATGTCTGACCATATACTCACCCTGTCCATGGGGTTGGAGGTGACTGTCCTCCTCCGGTCATCCTCCTCCTGACACAACATGTCATGACACATGGAGAGCTTCAGCAGGAATACGTCCAACTCCCTGTGTTGTACATAAAGGACATTACCACTACAACATAAAAATGTACAGGAGACACAACATACAAATGTATGGGAGACACAACATACAAATGTATGGGAGACACAACATACAACCTGTATGGGAGTCACAATATACAAGTTGTATGGGAGACACAACATACAACCTGTATGCAAGACACAACATACAACCTGTATGGAATATGGAAGACGTAACATACAACTGTATGGTAGACACAACATACAACTTGCATGGAAGACACAACATAGAACCTGTATGGGAGACACAACATACAAGTTGTATTGGAGACACAACATATAAACTGCATGGGAGACACCACATACAACCTTTATGGTAGGCACAACATACAACCTGTATGGGAGACACAAGATACAACCTGTATGGGAGACACAACATACAACCTGTACGGAAGACAACATACAACCTGTAAGGGAGACACAACATACAACCTGTACAGGAAACACAACATACAACCTGTACGGGAGACACCACATACAACCTGTATGGGAGACACAACATACAAGTGTATGGGAGACACAACATACAACCATATGGGTGACAGAACATCACAAGCCTATTCCTAGCTATAACAAAAATGCTGTACTTAAAACTGTAAAGACAACTAGCAAACTGACTTTGGTGGTTTAAATAACTTATGTCAGTAACCATAGCAACTGACCTCTGTAAGCCTTTCCCTGCTGTGGCTAGAAGTTTCTGGAACTCTGGCATCGGGTACCTCCCACCATCGGCGCCAAAGTTTTTGGCGTCTTTCTCAAGACCTTCATCCACATAAGCCTTCATAGCATCAACAAATTCACCATCACAGCTGAAACAACACATCAGACCATGAAATCAAAAAATTCACCATCACAGATAAAACAAAACACATCACACCATGAAATCAACAAATTCACCATCACACCTTAAACGAGACACATCACACCATGAAATCAACAAATTCACCATCACATCACACCATGAAATCAACAAATTCACCATCACAGCTGAAACAACACATCACACCATGAAATCAACAAATTCACCATCTCAGCTGAAACATGACACATCAAAACCATGAAATCAACAAATTCACCATCACAGCTGAAACAACACATCACACCATGAAATCAACAAATTCACCATCACAGCTGAAACATGACACATCAAACAACATTCATTCAATTCATTCCATTATTTCAAAATATTTCCAAACAAATATATAGGACATAAGGTATCTATGAAAAATGTACTTTTTATTATTTGTTTTGTGAGATTAGGGCAAAGAAGTATAATGATATCTCTAATGAAAGTTTTGATTTTAAACTGAGAACACACTTTTCACCACACTCGGGGGAATATGTCGTCTTTTGCTTCACATACCTCAATGAAAGGGGAGAGTACAGCCAGCTGACATGTTGTAACCAATAAGAGTCAAAAGGGGAGAGTACTGCTAGCTGACATGTTGTAACCAATAAGAGTCAAAAGGGGAGAGTACTGCCAGCTGACATGTTGCACCCAATAAGAGTCAAAAGGGGAGAGTACTGCTAGCTGACATGTTGTAACCAATAAGAGTCAAGGCAGACCTACTTAAAGGGACATAGCCCCACAACTTGAAGTGGAAGATTCCTTAGTTATCATGACACGTACAAGCATGGACACTTGATCCGGTTTCACGCTGGCTCCACTGCAGACATGTAAACATAAGTGAAAGGGTCAAGGTCAAAAGAAACTCACCTGGAGAGATCCAGCCTTGAAAAGTTGCTGAGGAAGTCAAATTTGAAAGGTTTTGATGCGTTTCTCTCGTCAGAATCTGGCGTGTGTTTGGGATCATCAAAGTCGTCATCCTCTGTGAGGACAGACATTAAAAGTTAGATCAAAGTGTAAGTACAAACATTGAAAGTTAGATCTAACTGCACATAAAACTGTGAGGACAAACATTGAAAGTTAGAAATAACTACACATCAAAGTGTGAGGACAAACATTGAAAGTTAGATCTAACTGCACATCAAAGTGTGAGGACAAACAAAAGTTAGATCTAACTGCACATCAAAGTGTGAGGACAAACACTGAAAGTTAGATCTAACTGCACATAAAACTGTGAGTACAAACATTGAAAGTTAGATCTAACTGCACATAAAACTGTGAGTACAAACATTGAAAGTTAGATCTAACTACACATCAAAGTGTAAATACAAACATTAAAAGTAAGATCTAACTGCACATCAAAGTGTAAATACAAACATTAAAAGTAAGATCTAACTGCACATCAAAGTGTGAGGACAAACACTGAAAGTTAGATCTAACTACACATCAAAGTGTGAGGACAAACACTGAAAGTTAGATCTAACT
>MUZC01004456.1:124119-140565 GCA_002072015.1 Radix auricularia
TTTCACCTGACCTATCACCATTTCACCTGACCAACCAACCACACTTTCACCTGACCAACCACCCCTCACATGACCAACCACACTTTCACCTGACCAACCACACTTTCACCTGACCAACCACCCCTCACATGACCAACCACACTTTCACCTGACCAACCACACTTTCACCTGACCTATCACCATTTCACCTGACCATTCATCCTTCCACCTGACCAATCTCACTAGAAAAAGCTAAAGTTACCTGAATCACCCTCCGGCACCTCTGCTCCCTCGGGAGAAATGGGCTTCTTGAGGGCGCAGACAAGTCCATTCTTCTCTCCCTTGCTGATGTAAGAAGTAATCAGACTTGGAAGATCGTTGTAGCTGGGTGGCTGCATGTCACCCTCAGACTAAAGGGATATCAATAAAAAAAAATAAAAAAGCAATAGTAACAATTGGTTAACTGCTTACAAAACAACGGACCATGGAGAGACAAAATACGCTGAAGTAAGGATCGGGAAACCATAGCTTGCAAGCCAAATGTGGCTCTATTGATTGCTGCAACTGACTCTTAGAAAAATGTTCAACTTTTTTTTTTTTTTTTTTTAAACGTTTATTCAGACTCCTTTGATCTAATGTTAATTGCATATTAAAACAAGTCATAAAAACTCGAATGAGAATTTAAGCGCAATTTCCAAAAAAGAATTTCTGATTTTTTTTTTATTCCAGTGTAATTATTCTATATTACAATAAAAGTCGTTTCAAATCAGTAATTCAGAAACTTAACAAAATATGAGTAATGTCCCCTCATTGTACAGCACACCAAGAATGCTTCAATTTAATGAGCAACAATCTAACATAAGCATTCACAAAGCGGTAAAACCCCATTAACTATCATTCTAGATTCAATCTAGATGTAATTAAAGTCATTTACAATAAAAAATTTTGAAACTAAACAAAACAATTGCTTTAAAAAATTACTTATCAAATTATCAGATTCGCAAGATAAGACATTTTTTAAAAATTCCATCTCCAACACTGTTCTAAGTATTATTAGATATTGTTTGACGTTTGTTTCAACCCTAAAGATGTTATGGTTGGCGAGAAATTAACAAAATAATGATATTTTCTCCTTTTTTTTTATTTTCCAGGAAATCTAGTTAATCTTTTCAGTGCTTTTTTTTGGCCGTTGCACATTCTTGGGATATTTGCTAAAGACCCGAACCCTGTATCTGGTATGGTTCAGGAGGAGTTGCAGGATCAAGCTTGATGGACATTTCAAATATATCAACGCAATTTTACCAAGGGAAATTGGGTTAAAGCAGCATAATACTGTTATTAAAAAGAATTTAGAGACATAATGTTTTTTTTTATTTTTAGTCTTGAAATTACACAAAATGCACACATTTACATTGTACTTGCATTTTTAGTTTTAAACTAAATTTGTCGCTTTCACATAACACTCTTCAAAATATATGGTGTTTATGGCTCTCTCAGACACAAAGATTCCCGACCCTTTCCGTAGGAAAACCCGACTCCTTTTTTTCTAATTGATTTACCTCAAATCCAGGGTCAATTTTTATTCAAGGCAAAAATTCTATTGTACAGAATGGGACTGCATAAAGCTTTACAATAAAAAAACAAAATACACAAACTAATTGTGTAAGAAGACAATAAATTTAAGAACTTTATTTACAGTCGAACCCACTTACCTCGAGCTCGGTTAGCTCGACCACCCTATTATGTCGACGTTTTTTATTGGAACCGCCAAATTCTCTCTTTGTCTTAGCATTTTCTCGTCGTTTAATTCGATTTTTTTAAGTCGCCGAAACCTCATAACACCAGCACAAAAAAGGGTCAAATTTGCCACTTAACATTGGTTATCTCGATCCCCATGACCGATCGCCAGCTTTTGAAAATGTTAGCTATGATTTTTTTATAACTAAGGGAAGGGACCAAGTTTCTGCCTCACCAGGGTCTGCTGGTGACGTCACAGCCCACTTGCGTTTTGCTCTCAGCGCTGTGTTGCTTCTGGTATGGAATAATAAAATGTACCGTGTGCAGACTTATTGTCATTGGCAACCATTCATCATTCAACCTCATTTTGACTATTACATGTACTGTACTACTGCTTTGTTCTCATTGTTTCATTCATAAGAAGTGGCCGTGTGCAAAAGCCATTTAACTATTGGTTAGAATTAATTAAAATATGTCAAAGTTGAAGGTTCAAAAGNGTTCAAAAGGAGTACCTAATTTATTTGTGTACGTTTATATAGAGAAGAGTTCGCTTTGTCATGAGTCATATATAGGTCACGATAGACCATTCTGAGTCTATTGTAAGCTGAGGGGACGGACCCAAAGAAGATGATTAGGAAGAGAATGGTTCGGGGACAATGAGGGGATGTGTAGGTTACTTATTTGTGTAGCTTGTAAGGAAAATCAAGCAAGTGGCTTCGAAGGCACAGTATCGCTCAATCTGGGAATCACAGCAAAACGCCGTTATATTTAAACTTAAACGGTCTTTAAAAACAAACGGTCTTAACAACCTTAAGAAAGAGTGAAGAAATAGGGTCCCGATATTCCGATACAATTCTGATTAATCGTCCCATCACTAATTAATGCACAACACGTACATAAAGAAATTTCAAGCGCATGTTAATATTTTGCCGCCATATTGGTTTTCGCTTTAACTTGATCATCGGTTATGTCGATGCCATTTTTCATACCTCAACGCCATCGACTTAAGCGGTTTCGACTGTATTAGTATTAGTTCAAAAATAAAGCTTAGATCTATTGTCTTCTTACACAATTAGTTTGTGTATTTTGTTTTTTTTTTAAATTCTATTGACAGGTTTAAATAATGGACCTTTGTATAAGTTTGAACTAAAGGCTGATGTTTTATCAGTGAAAACCTCAAGGCCAGGGGATCAAAAATATAATTTAATTGCATGCGTCAGAAGCACTGACAAGCTGAATTATTACTGACAGTCTTGTCTTGATACACTGACAATAAACACAGATGATAAAACTTTGTCTATACCTGTACTGAGATTCTGCCATCCTTGTCGGGTAATATTCTGTACTGATGAACTCTGTTCTGAAATCTGTCCAATAAGAAAATACAAACTTAACTGATGTCCTAATTATCACACACTACATTGTCAGAATGAACAATGAAGTTTTTTTTTTAAAGTTTAAAGCATTAAAAGAGGCAATTTACAGCTGATGCAGTAATGTAGCCTCCGCCATTATCCCCCCCCCCCACAACTAACCACAATTTACAACAGACACAAGACAATGCCCCGCACAAATGACCACAACTTACACAAGACGTAGCCTCACACAATTGACCACAACTCACAACAGACACAAGATGTAGCCCCACACAACTGACCACAACTTAAAACAGACACAAGACATAGCCCCACACAACTGACCACAACTTAAAAAAGACACAAGATGTAGCCTCACACAATTGACCACAACTTAAAAAAGACACAAGATGTAGCCCCACACAACTGACCACAACTTACAACAGACACAAAACGTAGCCCCACACAACTGACCACAGCTTACTACAGACACAAGACGTAGCCCCATACAACTGACCACAACTTAAAAAAGACACAAGACGTATCCCCACACAACTGACCACAACTTAAAACAGACACAAGACGTAGCCCCACACAACTGACCACAACTTAAAAAGACACAAGATGTAGCCCCACACAACTGACCACAACTTACAAGACACAGGGCGTAGGCTCCCACAACTGACCACAGCTTACAACAGACACAAGACAAAGCCCCACACAACTGACCACAACTTAAAACAGACACAAGACATAGCCCCATACAAATGACTACAACTTACAAAACACAGGACGTAGGCTCCCACAACTGACCACAGCTTACAACAGACACAGGACATAGGCTCCAACAACTGACCACAACTTAAAACAGACACAAGTCGTAGCCCCACAACTTACAACAGACACAGGACGTAGGCTCCCACAACTGAACACAACTTACAACAGACACAGGACGTAGGCTCCCACAACTGACCACAACTTACAACAGACACAGGACATAGGCTCCCACAACTGAACACAACTTACAACAGACACAGGACGTAGGCTCCCACAACTGACCACAACTTACAACAGACACAGGAAGTAGGCTCCCACAAATGACCACAACTTACTACAGACACAAGACATAGGCTCCCACAACTGGACACAACTTACAACAGACACAAGACGTAGGCTCCCACAACTGACCACAACTTACAACAGACACAGGACGTAGGCTCCCACAACTGAACACAACTTACAACAGACACAGGACATAGGCTCCCACAACTGACCACAACTTACAACAGACACAACACGTAGCCCCACACAACTGACCACAACTTACAACAGACACAGGACACATGATCCCACAACTGACCACAACTTACAACAGACACAGGACATAGGCTACCGCAAGTGACCACAACTTAAAACAGACACAAGACGTAGCCCCACACAACTGATCACAACTTCCAACTGACACAGGACACAGGCTCCCACAACTGACCACAACTTACAACAGACACAAGACGTAGGCTCCAACAACTGACCACAACTTACAGCAGACACAAGACGTAGCCCCACACAACTGACCACAGCTTACAACAGACACAGGACATAGGGTACCACAACTGACCACAACTTACAGACACAAGATGTAGCCCCACACAACTGACCACAACTTACAGACACAAGATGTAGCCCCACACAACTGACCACAACTTACAACAGACACAAGACATAGCCCCACACAACTGATCACAGCTTACAACAGACACAAGACGTAGCCCCACACAACTGACCCCAACTTACAGACACAAGATGTAGCCCCACACAACTGACCACAACTTATAACTGACCACAACTTACAACAGACACAGTACGTAGGCTCCCACAACTTACAACAGACACAGGACGTAGGCTCCCACAACTGACCACAACTTACAACAGACACAGGATGTAGGCTCCCACAACTGACCACAACTTACAACTGACCACAACTTACAACAGACACAGGATGTAGGCTCCCACAACTGACCACAACTTACAACAGACACAGGACTTAAGCTCCCACAACTGACCACAACTTACAACAGACACAGGACGTAGGCTCCCACAACTGACCACAACTTACAACAGACACAGGACGTGAGCTCCCACAACTGACCACAACTTTCAACAGACACAGGACGTAGGCTCCCACAACTGACCACAACTTTCAACAGACACAGGACGTAGGCTCCCACAACTGACTGTTGAATATCGTGTGGACGGGCTCCCAAATGTTGAATATTCGGTGGCCCGACTGTTGCATACAGAGCAGGTCCACACGATTGAATATTGGGGTGTGCTCGCACAAACGCAGAGCTCCCAACTGTTGAGTACTGTGTCTAGGGTACAGTTAACTTTAACTATTCTATAGTCTATACTAATAATAATAATATAACTAAACGACATAAAGTCTATCACTAATAATTAGAAAAGGAACGCCTAAGTGAAAGTGACAAAGATATAAATATTTAATACATTAAAGATATATACATATATACATGAAGCTGCATTAGTAAACATATACTGGATTACAATATCTACGTCTATGATAAATTATACTAATAGTTTGAAGTGATGCCCACGTCCCTCATGGACTGGGCGTGGCCAAAGGACTGGTTGGAAGGCTGTGCTTCGGTCTGGCCAATCAAGCGTAGCTCCGCTCTGTGGTCAGCTTGGCATTCGGCCCCTTCCCCACTGGTCACTGACTTCGCTCAAGGTACTGCCACCTGCTCCCCTCCTCTTAGCTCTTGATCTCCTGTCTGAGATTTCTTCTCACTGGTTCCTCCGCCACTAACTAGCTCCACTGACTAGTTCCACTGACTAGCTCCACTGACTAGCTCCACAGACTAACTCCACTGACTAACTAGCTCCACTGACTAGCTCCACTACTAACTAGCTCCACTTACTAGCTCCACTACTAACTAGCTCCACTTACTAGCTCCACTACTAACTAACTAGCTGAACAGACTTCAGCTAGGCTCTACTCGGATTCGTTCAGTCACACCGCAGACCCTGGTGTACTGCTAATTGCTGAGAAAGAGACCGCTGTAAGGTTGAGTGACCGTTTATATAGGCCTCTACTGTAGCGTGGCTTGACCGAAACGTTCTCATGTGATTGGTCAGTGGCGTGTACCAACTGTTAATCACGCACTGACATGCATGGCTTCGAGAACGTTCGACCAACCTTTACTATACTCATGCTACGGAATATTCCATGGTCCATCATGGATCTTTGTCCATCTCAAGGACAGCGTCCCTGTTGCGTTGATGGACCAACCCCTACCCTCAACGGTTCTCAAAATTGCAGAGGTTCTAAAATGGAGGTGGGGAGGTATTCAACACTGACCACAACTTTCAACAGACACAGGACGTAGGCTCCCACAACTGACCACAACTTTCAACAGACATAGGACGTAGGCTCCCACAACTGACCACAACTTTCAACAGACACAGGACGTAGGCTCCCACAACTGACCACAACTTACAACAGACATAGGACGTAGGCTCCCACAACGGATTCGCTGTCCCTGACAAGAAAACTCCCGTCGCCGCCTTCTTGCAGGAGCAGTTCCTCTGAGCGGAGTCGGGAGATCCCCCGGTGGAAGAACACTCCTGACATTCTGGTGTGGAGGCTACGGCCTTGGCCTTGACCTCGTCCGTTGGAGCTGTCAAACAGGAGCATTAGGATTTCTTTTTATTTTTATACATAGAGAGTAAATACTTGAAAACCTAATCAATAAGACTAGAGAAACGTGGCATGCTAGAACTTGGTTCGTTAAATCAGTGCAGAATTTCGTGCAAACTAGAAATAATTTACTTAATAAAAGTACACCTACACCAAGATAAAAGAGCTTTTAGAGGCTAAGAAAAGTTGAACCAAAATATAGCGTAACAATATAGAATGAATGCCTTCTCCGCATATTCAAACAAAATTTTTGGGCCGATTTTTTCAATTAACAGTCTAAAATAAACTTGACTATTATTTTTTAACATTAATTTTCGTTACATATTTGCTGGTTAGGCATATGAAACAAAACAGTTAAAGCAAGTGTAGAAATAATTGCTTATTGCGCTGGTGATTTTTAGGAAATGTACTTTTTTATGTTGCCAAGTTTTTAATAGCAAACTAATAATGGTGAAAACTACGCCTTAGAGATTAACCACGAAGTCACATGACTTGCCATTCATGACTTCACAAGCCTAGCATATGTCTGGTAATACGGCATACGACAGCATGGTAAAAAAATAAAATAAAAAAAAGATAACAGCATGCAGACAGGCAACAATGTGTGCAACGATAGATTAGAACATGACTTTAGTGTTAGATTATAACATGTCTTCATCGTTATATTAGAACTTGCATTCGTCTTTATATTAAAACATGTCTTATTAATCGTTTTATTAGAACTTGTATTCGTCATTATATTATAACATGTCTTTATCTCTTTATATTAAAACATGTCTTCATCTATATATTAGACCTTGCATTCGTCTTTATATTAAAACATGTCTTCATCGTTATATTTGAACTTGTATTCATCTTTATATTAAAACATGTCTTCATCGTTATATTTCAACTTGTATTCATCTTTATATTATAAAATATCTTCATCTACATATAGAGAACTTGTATTCGTCTTTATATTAAAACATGTCTTCATTCTTTATCGTTATATTTGAACTTGTATTCGTCATTATATTAGAACATGTCTTCATCGTTAGAGTAAAACATGACTTGAGCACAAGTTAAGGGAATGTGGAGCTATATAAGCTATAGCCATTCCTGGGGAAAAATAAAGAAACCAAGAAATGAACCGACACACTTAAAAACATAGAATATAAGTGAAAACAGCAAGAAAACTAGTGTAAACAAGGTGGGATAAACTGAAACAGAATGTAAAAACAAAATATTTTCAGGTAGCACAGTTTGACTAGCAAGAAGCTAATACTTTAGAAGATTTTTTAAAGCAATTTAAGATCAAGGCCATGACTGGCTGAGTTTTGATTGGTTATAAATTTTTGTAACGCAGATTAAAGAGTGCGTCTCAAAAGTTGTGGGTGAGAACGATTGAGTGAGTAGGTGAGTGAACATGCGAGCAAGTGTAAGTGACTATGTAAAATGGAGTGTGTGGGTAGCGAGTAAGGTGTGTGTGTGAGAGAGAGAGAGAGAACGCGAAAGTTCTGAGCATGTGAGCCAGTGCACGAAAGTGTGTCTGTGAATGAATGAGTGTGTTTGTGTGAGTGTATGCTGAGTTCGTGTGCATGGATTAGGAGGTAATGTGTGTGTGTGTTAGTGGAGAGATGAGAAGGGGTCCGTTTTTTCTCAGTCCCATCTGAAATTCCCCAGTGCAAACGAACAGAGCAGAAGTGTGTAGAAAACAAAAACTGCTGTCATCTCGTTAGTTTTACCAACATGTAATAGAATCATAAATAACGCCTGCCGAATAACGTACAAACTTGACCTCCCATTCATTTTGTTATGACTCAACAGTGAAGGTCATTTTCTTATGACTTAACGGTGAAGGTCATTTTCTTATGACTTAACGGTGAAGGTCATTTTCTTATGACTTAACGGTGAAAGTCAGTTTCTTATGACTTAATAGTGAAGGTCATTTTCTTATGACTTAACGGTGAAGGTCATTTTCTTATGACTTAACGGTGAAGGTCATTTTCTTATGACTTAATAGTGAAGGTCATTTTCTTATGACTTAACAGTTAAGGTCATTTTCTTATGACTTAACGGTGAAAGTCATTTTCTTATGACTTAATAGTGAAGGTCATTTTCTTATGACTTAACAGTGAAAGTCAGTTTCTTATGACTTAACGGTGAAGGTCATTTTCTTATGACTTAACGGTGAAGGTCATTTTCTTATGACTTAACGGTGAAGGTCATTTTCTTCTGACTTAACGGTGAAGGTCCTTTTCTTATGACTTATCAGTGAAGGTCATATTTTTCTGACACTAAAAAAAGTTATTTAAAATAAATTTCATCTACAAGTCAAGTTTCTTCACCTTAATGCCGATGTTAACTTTCGTTCTTTCCTAAAACAATAATAAATAATGTATAGATGGAGACCTTATCTACAGGCGCATGCCCAAAATGTATAGATGGAGGCTTTAATTTATAATCACAGGCTCATAATTTAAAGATATACACATTATCTACAGTTACAGGCTAATTTATAGATAGACATTATCTATGCCAATGTTTAGCTAAAAGTCAGTTATTTAGCCCTTCATGCCAATGTTTAGCTAGAGGTTACAGTTATTTGGCCATTCATGCCAAAGTTTAGCTAAAAGTCACAGTTGTTTAGCCATTCATGCCAAAGTTTAGCTAAAGGTCACTGCCATAAATGTGTTCTAAACCTACATGACACTTTGATATAAGTTATTGTAAGCAACATTTGAGTGGAGATAGATAAGCCAAATAGATCCACAACCAAATGCCAGTATTCAAAACAATGACTTACTTGAGCTCAAGCCTTAATTGCAATGACGAACTAAAAATATCCTCCTCCATTTTAGACAATGAATTCCATCTAGGTCAGTGGCAAAGAATATATCAATAGCCAGAGGCTAAGTCTGTCAATAGACTGACCAGTGATTTAGTCTACTAATAGATTACCTTTGGCTAAGTATAATAATCCATAAATAGTGGCTAAGTATGTCAATAAACTGACCAGTGGCTAAGTCTGCTCATATACAGACCAGTGGCTAAGTCTGCCCATAGACAGACGAGTGGCTAAGTCTGTCAATATATTGACCAGTGGCTAAGTCTATGGATTGGTCAGATGCTAAGCCTATCACTTGATAAGCCAGAGTCTAAATATATCTGTGGACGGCCTGTAACGATTCATTTGTCAGCTCAGGAAAAGCTCTGTCCAAATCATTTCTGTCTCACTCGAAGTCTAAAGTACCAATCCCGGTGGAAATATCCGCAAGGTAATATTGTACATAGAGAATCTTTTTGGAATAATTACACCACACACATAATGTAATCAATGTGACCAAGTGGAATCAACATAGTTCTTCTCACTGCATATGTCCAGTATATTTCACCGAATCTGGCCATTCTATTTCAATGAATGTCAAGTCTATTTAACTGATTATGTCAAGTCTATTTGACTGAATATGTCCAGTCAATTGAACCGAATATGTCCAATCTATTTAACTGGTAGATCAAGTCTATTTCACCGAATCTGTACATTCTATTTTACTGAATATGCCTAGTCAATCTAACTGATTATGTCAAGTCTATTTAACGGAATATGTCCTGCCTATTTAACCGAATATGTCCAGTCCATTTCACTGATATGTCAAGTCTATTTTACTGCATATGCCCAGTCAATTTCACCGAAATCGGTCCATTCTTTTTAACTGAATATTTCAAGTCTATCTAACTGAATATGTCCATTCCATTTAACTGAATATGTCCATTCCATTTAACTGAATATGTCCAGTCTATTTAACTGAACCTGTCAAGTCTGTTTCCCTGAATATGTCGATTCTATTCAACTGAACCAATAATATACGTATATTATAAGTCAGCCAAAATTTTCTGACTAAAACCCAAGTCGCTACAATGTTTACCTCTACCCGGCAGTAAACAAGTGGGGAAACTTCCCAGACCGGAGTCTTCAAGGGAAAACTATTTTAAACGACGGTCACGCACGAATGAACACAGGAAATGCTGTCGATTGGGTCACAAAGTGTTGGGGGGGGGGGATAAATTCTCCTAAATAACTGTCGCGTGTCGTGTGTGCAAAGATTCACCAGTTAAATGTACGTTGTGGCATATCAAGTATTGTCATTTATGTAGTTAGTATGATATGAATGTTTATTTAATTAAAATATATGTAGTGTTATCTCCATGTAAAGCGCTGTGAGCCCGGCTCCTGGCTGGGATAAAGCGCTATATAAATTATCATTTTAATATTATTATTATTATTCTGATATGATCTAGCGGTAAGGGGCGGAGAGTAAAATAGAGCACGCGTGTCACCTCGGGCACGCGAGATAATTGTGTATGTCACATCATGGGCATGACACGAAATCTTACGTCACAGGTAAGCCAAACAGGCAGGCAGCAATAATTGCAGTTTTGACAGACTGATAGAGGCTCGCCACACCTGCTACAAGTGCTACTCAAAGGGCCGGTCCTTTGGCCATGCGCCGCCGGTCCCCATAAATTATCATAAGAGAGGACGGCCAAAAATAATTATAATCCTCCGTTTGAAACCTATAATACTAACCCCATGTCGATTCTTAGACCATAATCACATACAATGAAAAGGTTAAAATAAAATAAATTACATTCGCAACCACGTCATCGCAGGAATAATAGTGCAACATTACACTAAATTAAATACATACTTAAATGACAAAAAAGTTATTTGAAACATGTTCGTTTTCAAATAGAAAATACGGCTTTTATGGGAAAGGGTGGGGGCACCCCGTTAATTTCTGTGACGTCCCATTGGAAGAGGGTATGAGTTTTGTGACGACGTATGACGAGGGGGAGGTGAAGAATTTGCCTAAACGCATGACATCATTTATGGACGGCCCCAATCGCCATAGTATCGCTATTTTTATTGAATTTTACCGCATTGCCTTACGTGACATATTGTCACACACCACTGGTCTGCATTTACCCTGCCCCAGTTGACAGACGCAAAATAGTGTAGTAGGATTAATATTCCTTCTGGGTAAACCTGTATCAAAACCACATATCGTTACACGGTTTAGCCCCTCTGTCAAATATACGAGGCCTAGGGTCTTGGGTAAACCGTCCTGTTGCCCCAACCTTCAGGTGGTGCCGTAAGCCCTACAGATAATCATGACAGTTCATTGATTTCTTTTTGTTTTTGGTGAACGACGGTAGAGTAGTAACATCTGGAGATATCGTCTCACCAAAACATTTCTAACAAAACATGTCTCCCCAAAACATTTCTACCAAAACATGTCTCCCCAAAACATTTCTACCAAAACATGTCTCCCCAAAACATTTCTACCAAAACATGTCTCCTCAAAACATTTCTATCAAAACATGTCTCCCCAAAACATTTCTATCAAAACATGTCTCCTCAAAACATTTCTACCAAAACATATCTCCCCAAAACATTTCTACCAAAACATGTCTCCCCAAAACATATCTACCAAAAGCATATCTACCAAAAGCATATCTCCCAAAAGCATATCTCCCAAAAGCATATCTACCAAAAGCATATCTACCAAAAGCATATCTACCAAAAGCATATCTCCCAAAAGCATATCTCCCAAAAGCATATCTCCCAAAAGCATATCTACCAAAAGCATATCTACCAAAAGCATATCTACCAAAAGCATATCTACCTGAACATTTCTCCTCGAAAAGGTCTCCTTTGCCAGAGGAAAAAAAACAGTTTCTTTTTTTGCCTCTCCCCACCCACACATTTTAAAACATTTATTCTTATTAACGACCAGGAAAGTACCGGGTCGTTTCTATGAAGCAGTCACGTTATAACCGAAAGTTTCGGACTGGGTCTTCAAGGTAAATAATAAATTAATCAATAATTTATTTTGATTTTCCCCCTTATCGCTTGGTGACATAAATCAAAGAAATCGATACATATAAATGTCAAAATAACAATCTGAACAGAACAACAAACAAACGCACACAAAAACAACCTTGCATCAAACGTGCCACATACCGTGTCGCTGTGTTGACAGATTACCTGGAGTAAGGTGAGAAACTAAATCCATTAATGTTCAAATGTCGAAGTAGGTGTAACACCCCCTACACCCCACCCTACATATCAAAAGTTCAGCATTAAAGAAAATGCCATTTGCGCTTCTCTGCCAATGTGTCACGTAAAACATCCCACAACTGGGTTACCGTCGATTGTCCAATTAGGATGATATCACTTTAACGCTACTACTTAACAATACCGATTCGACTTTTAAAAACTAATTCTTAATTATTGCTTTAAATTTTTATCTTTAACTAAAAACATACATAGAAACCTGCTGTTCATGTACTACTGACACGTTTGATCAGGTTTATAATAGGGAAAGGTATCAATTTGGCTATTTTAAAATAAGACAAACACACAAACACAAGAGGCTGCTTTAAGAAATTAACCTTCGAGTTTTACAATAAAACTTGAACAAAGTCCCGATTTGTCATAGGACAGACTGGACATCACGTGAAACCATAATATATGAGGTCGTCAGATAGTTTCCACGGAGACTATGCACCCCTACTAATATGGCACGTAGGACACAATTCATGTGTTACCCAATGTCATCTGACACCTGGGACATGTAGAGTTGGGTGGGCGGGTGTGGGAGGGGGTGGAGGTATTCGGGAAGTAAATCTGTCATAAAACAGCGCAATGAGTGGAGCGTTAAATAGGTTATCACATTATACCCGAGTCCCAACATCTGGCAATGCGGGGACTGTCGGCTCTCAAGTCACTTCATGATGCTCATAAGTTGTCTTAAACTTTTTTTTTCCAGAGTGCTGCCGTGAAAGTGGCATGTGAAGACAGTGGGCCGATGTAACAGTGGCCTATTGGGATATAGACTTGCCATAATAGTGGCTTTTAGTGACAGTGGCTTACCATGCCAGTGGCTTACCATGCCAGTGGTAAATAATAACAAAAGTTCGTGACATAAATTGTTAGTATGGGGGAGGGCTTTTTTTTAAAAAAATTACTCTTTTTAAAAAAATGCATTAACTTGTAAAAAGAAGGACTCACAGACTGTTGTTGTTTTTTTTACAGAAAGTTTGAACCTTCACCAAACTTGTTAAATTTCCACTCACTGTTTATCAACAACAACAAAGCTTTAGAACACACACACACATACACAAGACACCATCAGACTACACCAATCTATGTTGAAGCGATCACAAGACAGTGTCAGATTACATGTTTTTGAGAATCGGGTGTAGACGCTATAATAAGACCCCGAGGGTCACTTCGTCTACCTGGGCAGATAGACACGTACAACACGGTTACTGGTTGAATTGGGGAAAAATTCATTGTGATGTGAAAGTGGCATGTCAAAACAATAAATGGCCGGCGGGACAGTGGCTTGCCTATTTGTGGCCTATAATGACAGTGGCTTACCATGAAAGTGGCATTTCCTAAAAGTGGCTTCCCAAAAGAGTGGCTTTCATTGACAGTAACTCGTCGTTACATCACCCCCCCCCCCCCCCCCCGCGGATCAGTTAGGCGCAGTGCTTTTTTTCTAGCGAAAATGGTTTGGGAACTCATTTCACATCTGTTTTTTAACTTATGGCAAACGCTCTTATTCTTATTCTACTAATAATAACTAATATGATATCTATGATCCATAGATATCATATTAGTAGAATAACAGCGTTTGCCACTTGGTTTGTTTATTTGTAAACTGTAATTTACGTCGTTCCCGTGAGTCCCCACTGTAAAAAAGACTGACAGTAAGTAAAATGTCGACTATTTATATAAATATAAACGAATATGACCAAAAAAGGTATTCTCTGTTCCCATGGGTTCCCACTGATAAAAAGCACTGGTTAGGCGTGAGTCAGGAGAACAACCCCACGTGATCACGACACTGGTCACCTGTTGGTCATCGCTTGCTACACGACTCAACGGGTCTCCCGTGAAATTATGTAACGAACAAAACAAAAAAAAAACAAAAACAAACAAACAATTCAACACTTACGAGCTCTAAGATTGTTGACTACACACTTCCTTGAGGCGACAACAAGAACAGTCTCCACTGCGAGATTTTAAACGTCTGTCGGCTCTTTAACCAGGAACAAGACAATAGTTCAGTTATGTGGTAACAGCCCTAGGTACAGTCATGTGTATCAGGAGGTCCCGCTAGGGGTGGGTGCAGGGGTGTCGTCACGTGATAAAATCAGCGGCGTGAATCCAGAGCAAGGTTAACAAGAATAAATCCCAACACTAAAATATTTCAAGCTATGGGGGAGATAATGTTGTATTATTACTCGAGGGTTGACACGGAGAAGCAAAAATCGTATTATTATTATTCGGAGGTTGCCATGGGATAGATAACGTATTATTATTATTCGGAAAGGGGGGGGGGGTCAATGGAAGATAACTAATTTGGTATAACTGTATAAGTAGGGTCAAGGGAAGATAACTAATTTGGTATAACTGTATAAGTAGGGTCAAGGGAAGATAACTAATTTGGTACAACTGTATAAGTAGGGTCAAGGGAAGATAACTAATTTGGTACAAGTGTATAGGTGGGTCAAGGGAAGATAACTAATTTGGTACAACTGTATAAGTAGGGTCAAGGGAAGATAACTAATTTGGTACAACTGACTAATTTGGTACAACTGTATAAGTAGGGTCAAGGGAAGATAACTAATTTGGTACAACTGTGTAAGTATATGTAGGGCCATTATTGTTTGTCGTATTTCTCCAGTATGACAAACAAGATATGGATCGGCCTACATTTAGCGTTAGTATTTTGATTCATCACTTCCTCATCCAACCACGAGACAGCCAGTGAACAAGCGACTATCGCGGATCTTTTGTTTCTTAGCTTCTTCGTACTGTCGTATCTGAGCCTTTTTAGCTTCTCCGAAACTACTGTCTTATTGTATGGGCCTAACTTGTCTCATTGTATGGGCTTAACTTGTCTCATTGTATGGGCCTAACTTGTCTTATCGTATGGGCCTAACTTGTCTTATCGTATGGGCCTAACTTGTCTTATCGTATGGGCCTAACTTGTCTTATCGTATGGGCCTAACATGTCTTATCGTATGGACCTAACTTGTCTTATTGTATTATTTGTATGGGCCTAACTTGTCTTATTGTATAGGCCTAACTTGTCTTATCGTATGGGCCTAACTTGTCTTATCATATGGACCTAACTTGTCTTATTATATTATTTGTATGGGCCTAACTTATCTTATTGTATAGGCCTAACTTGTCTTATCGTATGGGCCTAACTTGTCTTATCGTATGGGCCTAACTTGTCTTATCGTATGGGCCTAACTTGTCTTATCATATGGACCTAACTTGTCTTATTGTATGGGCCTAACTTGTCTTATTGTATGGGCCTAACTTGTCTTATTGTATAGGCCTAACTTGTCTTATCGTATGGGCCTAACTTGTCTTATCGTATGGGCCTAACTTGTCTTATCGTATGGGCCTAACTTGTCTTATCGTATGGGCCTAACTTGTCTTATCGTATGGGCCTAACTTGTCTTATCGTATGGGCCTAACTTGTCTTATCGTATGGGCCTAACTTGTCTTATCGTATGGGCCTAACTTGTCTTATCGTATGGGCCTAACTTGTCTTATCGTATGGGCCTAACTTGTCTTATCGTATGGGCCTA
>MUZC01004456.1:140718-152994 GCA_002072015.1 Radix auricularia
CCTAACTTGTCTTATCGTATGGACCTAACTTGTCTTATCGTATGGACCTAACTTGTCTTATTGTATTATTTGTATGGGCCTAACTTGTCTTATTGTATAGGCCTAACTTATCTTATCGTATGGGCCTAACTTGTCTTATTGTATGGGCCTAACTATTCTTATTGTATAGGCCTAACTTGTCTTATTGTATGGGCCTAACTATTCTTATTGTATAGGCCTAACTTGTCTTATCGTATGGGCCTAACTTGTCTTATCGTATGGGCCTAACTTGTCTTATCGTATGGGCCTAACTTGTCTTATTGTATGGACCTAACTTGTCTTATTGTATGGGCCTAACTTGTCTTATTGTATGGGCCTAACTTGTCTTATTGTATGGGCCTAACTTGTTTTATCGTATGGGCCTAACTATTCTTATTGTATAGGCCTAACTTGTCTTATCGTATGGGCCTAACTTGTCTTATCGTATGGGCCTAACTTGTCTTATTGTATAGGCCTTACTTGTCTTATTGTATGGGCCTAACTTGTGTTATTGTATGGGCCTAACTTGTCTTATTGTATAGGCCTAACTTGTCTTATCGTATGGGCCTAACTTGTCTTATCGTATGGGCCTAACTTGTCTTATCGTATGGACCTAACTTGTCTTATTGTATTATTTGTATGGGCCTAACTTGTCTTATTGTATAGGCCTAACTTGTCTTATTGTATGGGCCTAACTTGTGTTATTGTATTGGCCTACCTTGTCTTATTGTATGGGCCTAACTTGAATGTTTGTATTGTCCTAGCTTGTATTATTGTACTGTCCTATCACTATCCAGCCAGCGTCCCTTTAAATAAAATGATTGCTAGCAGCTAAAATAAGACTGTAACAAAATACTAATCATGAAAAAGAAACGAACACGAAGAAATAACTGTTTGAAGTGTTCGCCAGTATGTTATAATTGATTGTGAAAAGAAAAATTTTTAACAGATATTCCACCACTGGAAATCGATCCCTTCTCCGCCCACCCCCAGGTGCGCGACGTCATGCATTTGTGACGATGTAAGACAAGGGGTATGGATGGTTTTTAATAAGTCAAAATCACATTAAAATGTGCTACTTTAAATAAAAGTTCCACTTGATTGCTTACAATTTATTAGTTACATTTTCAATGGCTTCACACCTGTTACTACAATAGAGTGCAGACTTACACTAAATACGTATTTCAATGACAATTATTTTTTATTTTTTTGGGGGGAGGGGGGTCAATCATTGCTTTCTGACGTCATATTGCAGAGCAGGGACTAAGTTTTGTGACGAGGGGAGAAGGGGGGATGGTAAAAATCTAAATCGCGTGACGTCATTCATGGACGGCCAAAAAACTTAAAATATAACAATATAAGCAGTTAAATCGTCATCCCGTTATGTTTATATAACGGCTGAGACAACGGTGGGCGAAAGAAAAACTTCTATTAATTTCAAGAAATGGAAATATAAATCAGACATATATATATTAGCAATGTGTGAACGTTTGGTTTCAATCAAATATTAATTACTTTTAAATAATTAAAAGTTCAGAATTTCCTTGGCATTAAATCATAAAACTTTATTGCAGATCAGATTTGACTCAGTCAGTCACAGATGCTGTTTGCAGTCTGAGTGGTTTATGTTACTACAGTGGCGTAGCTAGGGGGGGGCGGAGGGGGCGGTCCACCCCGGGCGGCACTCATCTAAAGGGCGGCATCTGTGGGCATTTATTTGAAAAATAGAGCAATTTCCGACAACCATCCTTTTTCTTGTGAAGGGGGGAAACCAAGGTAAAACAAAAATTCTCTTAATTTCTAATCTTAATAAACGGATTCACGCAGCATCTGTCTGATTACATTGTGGTTTTTATAACTAACGCAAACCCATTCAGACATTAAAAATCGCTCAAAAAAAAGGAATCGATTTGTTTGAAAAATTAAGCGGTATGCGTCACAATTGGCGCTATTATAAGAAAACTGCACACAAATAATTTTTAAAAAATAATTTAAAAAATAATAAAAAAAACACACACACACACATCACCACTGGGCCTAATAATATGTACTATTAATATCACCACGACAGTTTTTGCGTGGAATTTCGACATGCTCAGAATGATGCGCTAACAATACCTACATAACATGTTGCTTCAAATATTGTGTTTAACTTGCAAGTAGTAATTTACATTAATGTTTCAGTTTTAGAAAATTCATTTTAAGGTAACTTATTAAAAATTAAATGTATTTTGTTTTTATTGCATTAAAGTAGCACACATAATTTGTGTTGTTCATTTAAATATTGTTATTCATTAAAAATGCTACGTCTATCCAATTAAAGCAATGCGTAAATAATTTGAATTTTTCTATTTTATGGAAAATTGTTAAGATTGAACGCAGGAACATGAAAATATTCAAATTTATCCTTTAATAGACATTGCTATAACATAAATAATTTCGAAAAGGACATAGATCTATTTAAAAATTTCAAACGTCTTGGGAAAAAATTGACATCTGAATTAGTAACTAGTAAAACGAGGTCAGATGATGGAACTTTACTCAGTTCAATGCAATATTTTTCTTTTCTATAGTATCTCAATTTATGGAAACCCGTTTTCTTTAAAAATAAATAATGCCAACCCATTTCATGAAACAAAGTTATGTGCTAATACAGAGCGCTGTAACAGATTCTAGAAAGTTGGGGATATCAACTGAACGCCTTGCTGGAAGGAGAATAAGTATGAGTGGAGAAAATTCAGGAAACGGGGTTCTATGTTTAGAACAAGACGTACAACGAGAAATGTTTTTTATCCATGGAGGTAATTATAAAAGAAAGAAATAGAACCCACTTATGAATTGCATGTCCTTGCAAGAAAATTTTCGTGTATGTAATCTACTAATTGAAAAATGTTACCATCAAATAAATTTCTTTACTACCATTGACAAAGAACAGTTCAAATTGAACGAAAAAAGGTACCAGGCTTTCATGGCTATACATATGGCCAGTCTTTGCAATTGCGTGACCTTATGCAGCTTAGTATGCGAAAATGGATGCGCACGGCCCAGTTTGGGTAGGGATAAGATATTAGTAAGGCTAATAAGTGAAAATTAAGATAGGTGGGGCCTATGAAAGCGTGAACCCACTGCGGCCGCTTAGGTGGCATAAGGCCAGCCCTGGTTTTACCTACACTACAAGAAGAGGCATTATGCTAGAAAAACAGGGGGGATGCCAACTTGATCTATTAAAATATGTAAAATATTATAGATTGGAAAATTCTTTACCAAACATTATAATTTTGCTAAGAATGTTTAAAAACATTGCTATCAGTTGTCAAAGGAGTTTCTCCAAACTGCAGTTGATAAAAAAAAATATCTTCGTTCCACAATGAGTGATTTAAGACTACAAATACTTGCAATATTGTCTTAAGATAAAACAAGATATTACAAATAATTTAAATTTTGATAACATAAAACACGATTTCTCAATTATGAAAGTTAGGTAAGTAAATGTATAAATATGTTTACATACTAATGTATACAATTTCTTTGTTTATAAAAGAAATCATATATTTATAAATAAAAAATAAAGCATATTAATTGTTAATAATTTTGGGTGCAAATTTGGATTATGTTTTTGTCTCATTTGGGGGGTGGGGGCGGCGACCTCAATAACTTTCTTGTGGCCTTTAACAAAAGAATCTTGTATTTTTAAAAATGGGTACTTATAGGTATATCATCTTATTCAACCTCTTTTATTAATGCATACATAAATATGGCATGGAATGGTTAACATGTTCCACGCCTTTTATTTTTACAATTTTTACAAATTTTTCCTTTCAATTATATTATTGATTAATGTTTATTAATTTATTAAAACCATCATACGATTGACTTAAGTGGCTGTCCTCAAATGACGTCTCGCGATTCCGGCTGCAAATTCACCCCCTGCCCACAGTCATCACAAAAACTTAGAACCCTTCTTCAATGTGACATCACAAAGCTTCTCCCCCCCCCTCCATAAAAGCCGTATTTTCTATTAGAAAATGAGCATATTTTCAATCAATTTTTTGTCATTAATTTTTTTGTTTTTCATGGTAAGGCTGCACTCTAAAATCGTAACACGTGTGAACCCATGTAAAAATTTAATAAAGTTTCGGTAATCATAAATTTAAGTGAAACTTGTATTTAAATTTGCGCGTTTTAATGTGACTTCAAATGTGTGACACCCTCACCCCCCCACATGTGTGACGTCATTTATGGACTCCCCTTAAAGGGAAAATTGGAGACCGCCCCGGCGGCAAAAGCTCTAGCTACGCCACTGTGTTACTAGGCTTAGTATTATGCAAATTAAATTTGTTGTGCGTACGTACGCATTCAGTGGAGGCCCCCCTCCAACCCGTGCGTATACATACGCAAAATGCAATTTTTTGCGTACGTTATATATGGATGGCCCCTAAAACATTTTTTTAAAGAAATAATATTTACTCATTATGCATTGCCGACACATCAAAAATGCTCTTGCACGAGCTATTGCGCATCTCAAAAAGGAGATTACACAACAGTAAAAGACACAAAGATATTACAAACATCTAGACACACAGATTATATCAGGGGTCTCAAACACGAGGCCCACGGGCCATAGTCAGCCCACCAAAGTGGATTAGCTTGGCTCGTCAGTACTGCTGCAAATTAACTTCCCAATGGTTCAAGTACTCTTTTATACATAAATATATAGATAGATACACACACACAAATTAACTTCCCAATGGTTCAAGTACTCTTTTATACATAAATATATAGATAGATACACACACAAATTAACTTCCCAATGGTTCAAGTACTCTTTTATACATAAATATATAGATAGATACACACACACAAATTAACTTCCCAATGGTTCAAGTACTCTTTTATACATAAATATATAGATAGATACACACACACAAATTTAGCTTATACTGATTGTTGCTATTATAGTAATATTAATAACAGTTCACTTTGACATAATTCTTTGTGTTGCATTCAGTATTGTAAATTGCCATACTATTAGTGACAAGTAGTAACATGAGTAACGATGTATGATGTGTTTTTAATTTACATGTGTCGGGTTGTTGGGTCGTGGTGGTGGGGGGGGGAGTGGAGTTCGTCATTGACACATCTCTGAAATGATAAATGGCCACATGCCTCTCATCCATGTTTGAGACCCCTGGTTTAAATGGTGCAGTTTAACTAGCAAGTGATTTTAATAATAATACACAAAATAATTATACAAAATTCTAGCGGGTGTACCGGATTTCTGCTCCGGCAAATCCTGAATCCGGCTATTTTTTTACAAATCCGTACCGGGTCCGACTCCGGCCGGATTTCATTTCATAAATCCGACCGAATCCGTCGCCGGCCAGATTTTTAAAAGTTTACATCCAGTAAACCCATACAGCATTCACTTGTTATTTTTCACCTGGCAACTCAGGGAACATAAATATAAACCGATGCCTATTTGACAATTATTAACCAAAGAGGGAAAGCTAAATAAAAACAAATAATAGAGATTTTTAAAAAATAAAAATTAAGCAACAAGGCGAAATGACTGAGCATTGCAAACATACGCATGCCAAGAGTTGAGAATTGATTGTACTAACCCCATCCTTGGTGGTGGGCTGTGATTGAAGGAGAGAGAGAGAGAGATGAACATCAATGTTTTCAATGCAATTCAATGTTTCATTCATCGCAACAGCGGTTCTTAAACTGCAATTACTGGTTTTTTGTTGTTTTTTCCCCCCACTAGAATTTTTTTTAAAATTATTTTTAGCCAAAATAAAATTTAGATTATACGTTAGAGATTTAAATAACAAACTCAAACAACTTGCAACAATGTAAGAACCGCCGTTTATCCTTGGAAATTAACATTTCTTATTGGCTTATTTCTAAACATTCATTTGATGCAGGCTCTTCTTTTAAAATTGTAATAAATGAATTGTTTTCAAAGATAAAACGTAAGAAACAAGAGAACAGTCATAACAGCACGAACAGGTAAACAGTCAAATAGGCAGATACAGGAAAACTATCTAAACAGCAGGAACAAAAGACAAAAAAACAGCAGTCATAAAAAATAAAACAAGACAAAACATCAGTCCCTAAAAAGCAGACCTAAACGGCGGGAACAAGACAATCAGTACCGTGAGGCTTACATTACTCCTGCTGCTCTCGCTCTCATCATGACGATGTCTCCAAGGGACAGTAATTTAACCCTTCGCTAACAACTTTCTCATCGAGTCACCAAGTACTCCTGTAGTAATACCGCGAGAACAAAACAAAAACTGCTCCACTAAATGCCAATGTGTTGGTGTGAAGAGGGATCTAAAATATCCAGCAGATGAACAAGAATTACTTCACTGCCCCACAACGGTACAGTCATAGTGCTGCACACTTAGCGTACTAACTACATCACCACTGCACAATCCTGCACTGATATAATAAACTGAATTAAACGCACATAAACAAACAAAAAAGCGCATCACCACAGCTGTGTAGTGTCCGGTACTGCATGTCGCGTACGCAGTGTTGCCTCTTCAGATAAGACAGATATATTTATAGTAGTCGTCGAATAATGGAAATGTGACCCACTCCCACTCACGAGAAGTCACACAACACTTAGCACGAGCCAACGAATCAAAAAGGACTTCTCTCTAGTTCTGGCAGGGATTGTCTGTCTGACGAGCCAACGAATCAAAAAGGACTTCTCTCTAGTTCTGGCAGGGATTGTCTGACGGGCCAACGAATCAAGAGGACTTCTAAGGTCTTCTATAATTCTGGCAGGGTTTATCTGTCTGACGAGCCAACACAACAAGAGGACTTCTCTAGTTCTAGATGCTTGTCTGTCTGACGGGCCAACAAAATAAGAGGACTTCTCTAATTCTGTGCGGGCTTGTCTGTCTGACCGGCCAACAAAATAAGAGGACTTCTACAGTTCTGGGCAGGCTTGTATGTCTGACGGGCCAAAAAATAAGAGGACTTCTATAGTTCTGGCAGGGCTTATCTTGTTCAACTTCTCAATTTATTTGGAGAATCTTCGCCAAAGTACTGCATGCTAAATTAACTTTTTTCAAATATTGACTTCCTCGTCACAGCAGTCCTGCGTAACATTGATTGAGTGATCCAGTCAGCTGCAATGCATATCCTTTAAATTTTAAGTCGAACCCAATAATCACACTGTAACATATACAGTCTGTCGTTATTTTAAAAAAAAATTAAACTGAAAACTAATTACTCTATAATATTCACTGCTTGCGTGTGTGCGTGTGAGCACTTTTTTTTTTTAAACTGCTAGCAGCTGTTGCTGCCCTTAGAGGAAACACAACGTAAATTGGTTAACGGAATTAAATGTGCACAATGCAAGGCCTCTATAACCTGAGAGCAATGAATAATGAAGTCTATGAACTGGAGGCGTAACTAACAGGACCGAAATGGGGTCGATCACCCCGAAAACAATTTTCTTACATTTTTTTTAACGAAATACAGGAGACAATGTCTCGAAGGCTGGGTAGAGAGGTCAATAGTGCGTGGGATCGAGCCCACGTTAAAACCACTATAAAAATGTTGAGAAATGACTAACGCTAAGGAAGTCCACCGCTGACCTGTATAGGGATGGGCGTCGCCAGGGTCTACGAAGCCCGAGAGTGTTCAAAGGAAAATATTAGACCCCCCTACGATCTCGAAAGAAAAAGAGGTTATGGAACACACACCAATATCTGAGTACTCCGAGTTGTGTGAGTTTGGGGCCTTTGAGGTAGAAAGTCAATGAATTCTTCCAGCCCACAATGAATTCTCCCTGCCCGAGTCTTAATTCTTTCTGTACTCAGTCTCTTGGTGGTCAGAGAATGTTGACTTTCTACAACATTTATTTCTGTCTGTTATGAGGAAAAACTGGTACCAAAATGAGGAGGGTGTATTTTGCCGGCAATGCACTTGGTTGAGTCATTGAATCCAAATTGTTGGGAATTCATCGTCAATCATCATTTCATGTTGACCTGTACATGGCGTTGTCTCCTTTTCCTCTGTCCCCTCCCAAAAACTTTCTCCTGGCTCTCCACTATCACTCCGAGCTGTGGTGGTGGCTTCCTCCAGCAGAAGTGCTCTCTCAGGCCGAGGTAAAGAGGGAAATTAACGACAGCTTCTTACGACATGGAGCAGATGACCTGTAGCAGATGTCTTGGAGCAGGTGACATGGAACAGGTGACATGAAGCAGGTGTTACATATGTTACGTCAGAGAAGCAGGACAGAAAAGTCTTATATCAGACCAAAGCAGACAAGGTCTGAAACGCGAAATCAGACAAAAATAATGACCTAAATGAAATTTCATTGTTTTTTAAAATTCAAGTACTGATAGGCGGTAATAGTGACGTTGTTAGACAAACCTGAGACATACGAGCATTTCTGCCACTTCAGTACGTAGGCAGATACTTCAGTTAAGTTACTCACAATTCGACGAACAGATGGCTGTCACAGCAAGGCATTGATCGCGAAAACAATGAACCAGCGGGAGGGGGAAGGCAAAAGAAAATAAAACAACTTGACTTTCGCTTCTGTAGATGCACCGACGAGATACAGAAGAGGTAGACTGGCGAGATAGATAGAAGAGGTAGACTGGCGAGATAGATAGAAGAGGTAGACTGGCGAGATAGATAGAAGAGGTAGAACGACGAGATACAGAAGAGGTAGACTGGCGAGATAGATAGAAGAGACAGACCGACGAGATACAGAAGACGTAGACTGGCGAGATGGACCGACGAGATACAGAAGAGGTAGACTGGCGAGATGGACCGAAGAGACAGACCGACGAGATACAGAAGACGTAGACTGGCGAGATAGATAGAAGAGACAGAACGACGAGATACAGAATAGGTAGACTGGCGAGATAGATAGAAGAGACAGAACGACGAGATACAGAAGAGGTAGACTGGCGAGATAGATAGAAGAGACAGACCGACGAGATACAGAAGACGTAGACTGGCGAGATGGACCGAAGAGACAGACCGACGAGATATAGATGACGTAGACTTGCGAGATAGATAGAAGAGACAGACCGACGAAAAAGACTGGCGAGATGGACCGACGAGATACAGAAGAGGTAGACTGGCGAGATAGATAGAAGAGACAGACCGGCGAGATAGACAGAAGAGATAGACCGATGAGATTGACGGACGAAACAGACTGGCGAGATAGACCGACGCCACATAGTAAGACTCACTCGCCTATCACCCGGACAGACGAACAAATGTACAACATCAGCCACAAACCCTGACCTCCAGCCTGTATCTGCCAGCTCCTTATTCCTCCGTCGCCCTCTACTCTCTCACTCCGCTCATCGCTGCCTCACGACCATGAATGAAACCAACAGCATTCACGGGAGCCGTTGACCGGCCCTCTGGGCTCTCCGTGCCAAGGGAGACAACTGGTGGTGGACTGTCATGGTGAGTTACATCCCTTGTGTTGTTATTTCCGCTGACCCTTGAGCCTTGGCCTTCAACCTTGTAAAGCGGTTAGGGCTTTCCTGAAATGAACATAAAAAGTGTGGGCGTTTAGAGTTTAGACTTTCGACACTGAATAGAATAGTAAGAATATTTTATTATTAAAAAAGAAAAGAAAAGAATTTTCAAGGGGATAGAATAAAGTCACTTGAAAGGTGATAAGCGAATACCTTTTTTAAAATATTTTCTGGCTTTGAATTAAATCTTTCATTAAATAGAAAATTGGTTGTTACTGAAAACTTACAAATAATCAAGCGAAACTAATTAACTAGGACTGCCGTTTGCTTCGATCGCACGATGAATAAAATAATGTGTACTAAAAGTTAGAGTTACTATTAACCACGGTTATCCTCCTAGGTGTGCGTGTGTGTGTATGTGTGTCTGTTTATTAGGTCAGGTATTGGTTGTTTTTTTTTTCGATTAATCGGGAAATTTTAATCGATTAATAGATTGATTTCGAATTATTATATTTTTATAATGCATATATTATATAGATGCCGTAATGCCACGTTCATTATTTCGTGAAATCGGTTAAATCACCTTAATTCTTGGGCTCCTAAATTTTGTGACGTAACACAGCAAATTTGTTCTGCTATGCAAGAAATAAGGAGGAAAAACTTTTTTGTTTATTCAAGCACTTCTAAATAAATGAAAATAATGCGAGGGAAAAGTATGTAAGTAACAAAAAAATTAAATTATTAATAATAACAGTTTGTTGTTTTTTTTAATGTACAAATAGATTTTGGACACTTATTTGCCCCCCCCCTGAAGTAGGGGCACGGGGGGATTTTGAATATTGTCACACCCCACCCATAGCTACGCCACTGTTTAGAGATAATATTTTAATGCATTTTAGAACACATTTGAAAAAAAATGTGTTTTTATTATAGAACTGGAAGAGTAGCTTACTTGAAAAATAATGTAAACTTTTATTTGAATTCCTAAAAGGTGTATATTAAATTATAATTACGATTCAGTATTGCTACTTAAATATTTTCTTTTGTCCTGAGATAATTCAAAGCTTTATTTCAAGGGTTCATGCAAAATAAATAGTTCTTTGTTATTCACATGTTTTTGAAGACATCAAGAAAAAACAGCTATGTGACATTTTTTAATTTTTTTAGTTATCTCAAGTATCTGATAGAATGTTCTGAATCAGGTTTAATGGGAAAACATATAGATCTATATCTGAACCAATTAACAATTCAAATCTATTTAGTTAATTTATATTAAATCTGTATAATATTGAACATTAAAACTTGATTATCTCAAAACTACAAAAATGTGACATAGCCGTTTCTTTCTATGAGCTCTACATTTGTAAATACAAAATGTAGTTGCATTGTTTTGTTAACTCGTTTTTGATAATGTGGCGGTAATAATGTATGGGCCAATGGGCGCATAAACTGACAAGTCATAATATATCTGTAAAAGGTTATGATTTGACCGTAATGAAAGCGTTTATGTGAATTCTCAAAACGTTTATATTTAATTGTAAATGCGATTAACGGTTGATACTTAAATCTTTTTAGTTACTTGTTATTTATATGTGTAAATAGTTACATTTTATTTTTAAAGTGTTTTTGATAATGTTGTAGTAATAATGTCTGGACAAATGGGCGAATAAACTGACAAGTTATAATCTCCGATGAAGCTTAAACGGCTTAAAATCACAGATGTACTTGATATAGATCACATTACAGTAACATTTTATTTTAACGCACTGTGCTGTATTATTGGTGCAGTCATAATTGGTACGCACTATTTAATGCCGCAAGTTAAAAATATTTGTGAATACTTCGAACATCAAACTGTTTTGCTGTAGTCTAATATCACTTTATGCTGTGTGTAATTCACTATACATTTATAATTATCATGATTATTTCATTATTATTCATGCAAACTTAATTAGCGAGCAGCTTAAGCCCAGACGTTTTTTTTTTCATTACATATATATTCGTATATATAACCAATATATATAATTAGCTTTGTATGTCCGTTCCCAACACTATATTTTAGAAAGCGCACCCCTTAAATGCTTTGAAAAAATAATTACTGCACCAAAAATAACTCTTTTAAAACCTCCTCATATAGATCTAATTGTTAAATATGGGAATGAGATTTAAATTTTCTCTCTTTGTTTCTACTTTTTCTGATTATATACTTATACGGCTTTCGGGCAAAATAGAAAATTACAAAAGTAAAATATATTTATTTTGAAAACTCACGTCATTTTTTACGGGTAATGCACTAGTCATTATACATAATTTGCAATGTATGTCCAGTCTGTCCTCCCGTCCGTGACGCTACTAATTTTAGAAAGCAGGAACCAAATTACTGCACCGAAAACCTTTCAAATTCATTAATCAGCTTACATGGTAATCATAAAATCTGATTATGAGAACTATCGTTTAGCATTAAGATAATAGAGCATATATTTACGACCAGTCGTAACAGCAGACAACTCACAGGGATTTTTCTAGTGGTACGACATTGACGTGTCGTAGCACTAGCCAAGTCTCGGCGAGTTGTCTGCCGTTACTTTGTCGCAGCAGCAGACACTTCGTTAAAAATAAGATCTCAAGTGAAGAAACGGCTAAGGGGCCGTCCATAAATGACGTCACGCACCTAGGGGGGGGAGGGGGGTCCCACTTTTGTGACGATGCGTGACGTGGGGGAGGGAGGGGGGTTGAAGAAATGTGACGTCACATTGAAAGGGTAACTTTAAATAAAACTTCCACTGAAATA
>MUZC01004456.1:155120-167349 GCA_002072015.1 Radix auricularia
AAGTTTTGTGACGTACTTTTTGAGGGGGGGTCGACGATTTTGTGACGACGCGTGACGTAGGGGGGGAGGGGGTAAAAAATCGGCAAAAATCGCGTGACGTCATTTATGGACGGCCCCTAAGTGACATTTTTAAAATTGTTTAGTTATATCTTGTACGTGTATCTGATAAGAGGTTAAAAATATAATTTTCTAAAGGATGTTTTATGATAAAATTATGTCTCTTTCCATAATCGAAATTCAAATCTATTTAATTTTTTTTTTTAGAAACCTGTCAAAAATAACGGAGGTTTTCAAAATAATATACTCGTACACGTATTTTAGTTGAAATCTATTAATTTTGAAAAAATACACATCTGAATAAAAAAATATTAATGTAATACAGAATTTTCATTTATTCATTTAATGCTATATTGACAAATTTATGCGGATGTTTGAGAAGAGTTATTATTTGGTGCAGTAATTTTTTTTAAGGCTTCATTTAAAGCGATCCGCTGCTTTTAAAATTAGTAGCGTTACGAACGGAAGGGACATACTTAGCAAATTATGTATATTGATAATTAATGATATAATATATATGCTATGATCTTCTAGCTTTTTGTGTTTTTTTTAAATCCCGCTATGTAATGGTATGATGTTAAAATTAATCAAAATGCAATATTGAATTGTTGACACTGAAAATAAAAGTTCTTTGTGATGTGATATGCCTTGACAATTGATTGTTCGAAAATGTGTGAAGAATGTTGATATTTTTTGTTAAATATAAGTAAAGGATATAAGGGAAGGGCCTCGCATAGGACTGGCTTTATTTTGGTATAAAAAAGTTATTGTGGTTTCGATCCAGGGCTGGATTTACCAATTTACTACACAAGCTACAACTTAAGCACCTCGCTTTCTTGGGGGCCCTCCTGAATTATTTTTCATATTTGGCACTGAAAACTAATATCTGGACTTCCAAAGGGCCCCTATATCTTAAATTTAAATAGCTTGGGGTCTCACCAAGTCAAAATCCGGCCCTGACTCTATCAGTTCATATCTCAAAGGTCATGTTTGATGACTAATGCATTTGTTAATTGACTCCTCAAATATTCCTTCTACTTACTGAGTCTTTCATGGCCGGTCTCCGCTTGCTATAAATATAATGATCAATAATTGTCACCGGGCACCAGTAATATATATTCTGTCAAAACACCACTGCCACAGTAGTAATTTATGTCAATACACCAATGCTACAGTTGTAAATTATGTCAAAACACCACTGCCACAGTTGTAAATTCTATCAAAACATCAATGCTACAGTTGTAAATTCTATCAAAACAACACTGCCACAGTAGTAAATTATATCAAAACACCAATGTTACAGTTGTAAATTCTATCAAAACATCAATGCTACAGTTGTAAATTCTATCAAAACATCCCTGCCACAGTTGTAAATTATGTCAATATACCAATGCTACAGTTGTAAATTCTGTCAAAACACCACTGCCACAGTTGTGAATTTTATCAGAACACCACTGCCACAGTTGTAAATTTTATCAAAACACCACTGCCACAGTTGTAAATTTTATCAAAACACCACTGCCACAGTTGTAAATTTTATCAAAACACCACTGCCACAGTTGTACATTTTATCAAAACACCACTGCCACAGTAGTAAGAAATCCTGCAGAAACATAAAAGCCCTATACAAGACTCATGAATGTCCTATATAAAAAGATGAATGTCGTTTATAAGAAACATGAATGTCCAATACAAGAAACATTATTGTCCTTTACAAGTAACATTATAGTACTTTACAAGTAACATTTATGTCCTATACAAATAATATTAATGTCTTATACAAGAATCCTTGCCCTGCCTGCCTTCTTCCATGAAAATCTTCATTAGCGGTATTTGATTTGTGGTCATTGAAAAGTCATCATTATTTTTATAGCCAAAAGTCAAGAACGCTTTCTTAATATTGTATACAACAGTGATGGCGAACCTATACCACGAGTGCCACAGACGCATCAGTCGGCACGCGACTTACACACTACTCCTTTAATCGAACCACTTTCCTGGCCTTTTGCTACATATAAATTGGTTTTAATTGAATTTTGGGCTCGCGGCCCCAAAAAGTTTCGCCATTACTGGTATACAACTTAATAAAGCGGCGGTTCACTGGTTAGAACGTGTATTTTAGACTCCAGATCCGGGGGGGGGGGGGGCGGATTCAATTCCCGGAAGAGTAATCAAAAAAATAATAAGATATATAATGTATTTATTTTTAAATTAAAAACAAAATGATGCTGTTGAAAGAGCGCGCTGATTTATTCACCGTATTATTGGGCATCATTAACTACTGTACGTAAAGCGACTGTAGATTATACATATGTTTTGAAAAGATAAGAATATTTGAAATGCGTGTACGAACCGAAATTTCCTGTTTAAAAACAAAACAAAAAAAAAAGAGTGAGAGAAAAGCGGAGAGTAGGAGAATAGATTTTAAGGCCATTCTCAACATTTCAACCCACACCCTCCACGCCAACAATGCAATCCCAATCTTTCATCCCCCCGTCAACCAACCCCAGCCACTAATTCCAACCGCCTCTTCCCCCTCCACAACTTTGAATCAATTTAGACAAGTGCACTACAAGAGCACAGTTCTATAAATAGACTCACGTGATATTTTGTTTGGCCCGGGTAAAAAAGATGTATGAGAGCGGAACACGCTCTTTGCTATTTATTTATTTTTATTTTGTCCGCAGTTGCTGCAGCTGCTCCGCCGGGATTTTAAAGAAAGGCTGCTTGAAAACACGGCTGAAAAGTATACAAGTTCCAAGGGAGTAACTACAACGATCATGCCAAATTCTACACGTCACTACTGTCCTCGAGACTTAACACTAAACAGGGTGGTGAGTTATGGACAAAAATATGCGTATTCAGATATCACATGCAAACTATTTATAGATACGACTCGCGGCGTAGCATACGATTCAGACTTGCTCATAGATAGAGCAAAGAAAAAAAAAAAGGGGGGGGGGGGTGGACCGACATCAACAAGAAGAAATGAAAATAACGCGATTGAAAATCTGGGTGGGGGAAAACGCTGACGCATTGTTGGTCTCAGACATGTCCACTGCGGTTAGCTACCTGCCCCCAACTCACCCTGCACAACTCTTGTTCTCCAACCATAAACTCGACCATAGCGAGGTTTATTAGTCATGCTTATTTGAACACGAATTGTGCTTGTTCTGGTGAATTATATCCTATATATATGTTTTTTTTAATAATAAAAGGCTAATTTCTGTGCGGTCATCGATAGCGATTAATCCCTCAAACTCCTAAATACTCCCAAAGACAATCAGAAAAAGTATATATTTTTAAATTGATTTTCAACAAGTTTAAGCGGACGTTCAAGACGAATAATTTTTTGTGCAGTAATTTTTTCCAAGACTCGATTTTGAGAGGTGCAAATATTTTATTATTAATAAGTTGAGAAAAAATATTCGAACTATTTTCTTAAATTTAATCGAAGTTTAATGGATCAAATTAATTTTAATCAGTTAAAATATATAACGCTTAATAATCTATTAATTAATCGTTAATTTCACAGCCCAACTTTTTATTTTAAAAAATAATAATCACCAGAAAAAATTATGTATTACATCCAGCACATCGTATAGCTCAGAAGTTTTGTACTGCATTAAGCCCATTGGATGGCTCAGAGGGTGTGTACTACAATCAGCATATTAAATGGCTCAGAGGGTGTGTACTACAATCAGCATATTAAATGGCTTAGAGGGTGTGTACTACAATCAGCATATTAAATGGCTCAGAAAGTTTGTTTACATTCAGCACATTGAATGGCTCAAAGGGTTAGTACTACATTCAGCATATTGAATGGCTCAAAGGTTTAGTACTACATTCAGCACATTGGATGGTTCAAGGGGTTTGCACTACATTCAACGAATTGGATGGCTCAAAGGGTTTGTACTACATTCAGCACATTTACCACATAGTATGGGTAGGGAGGACATTGTCAATGTGTGAAATCAGTCTAAACTTTGAAAGCCCTATCATTAAGTCAGACTTCGTATAACATTTAAAATGTGTCAACGCCAAATGGAAAAACAATTATAATAAAAGAATTTCTAATTACATTACTCCAAAGCAAAGTACGTGAAAATGTCAATGAAATTCAAAAGCAGCATTTAGAAATCTATGCGTGCATCATATCTGTTGCACAAACACACCTCTACATTGCAGAGTGATTGAAGTGGCCCAAAAAATGGCACATTAAAGCAACTGCTCCACGCTCTCCCCAAAGCCTTTTTAAGGGTGAAGTTTGACAGACGTAGGCGGAATATAGGTCATCGATCCTGGCACGTGAATTCTGACTCTGAGTCACACAACAGCATTTGTGGGCATAGCGGAGATGCGGGTAGGGGTGGTTCGGGTGGGAGAGGGAGATCCTCATAGAACCAGTGTTAATAAATGACCATCTTTTAACACTGGCATGCAGCCGACCATAATTCAGTGGCATGGGGTGGGCCATATGTAAGAAAGCTACAGGGGTCATATGTAAGCAAGCTACATGGATCACATGTACACAAGCTACAGGGAGTCTTCTAAAAGCAAGCTACAGGCTACAGGGAGTCTTCTGAAAGCAAGCTACAGGGGTCATATGTACACAAGCTACAGGGAGTCTTCTGAAAGCAAGCTACAGGGGTCATATGTACACAAGCTAAATGGGGTCTTACGTACACAAGCTACAGGGAGTCATATGTACACAAGCTAAATGGGGTCTTACGTACACAAGCTACAGGGAGTCATATGTATTCAAGCTAAAGAGGGTGATACGTACACATGCTACAGTCTACAGGGGTCATATGTAAGCAAGCTACTCTGATATATGACCAACACACATGACCCACACATACGAGCCACACAATTTAAACCTTCAAACCAAAGAGCCCAGCCCGGTTAACCTCCCACCACCCCTCCCCTCACGTATAANCCCCCCACATACGACTCCGGACGGAGAATTCCACATTAGATGTGACCCCAAAGTTGGTTCACCCCCCACCCCCGCCACACCGCAACCAATGAGTGGCACCTCGCTTGTTAATGAGCTGACAGGTCAGATAACGCCATTGGACCTGGCCGAGCCTCGTTCTGGTAAAACATAGAGCAAACCCTTGTCGTCCTCACCTGTCACGTGATTTGATACCTGTTTACACACTAAAGACTTGATATCAAGAAGAAAAGCACAAAGTTTAATTAACAAGATGCCGTAGTGGATGATTTGTACTATACCACGCTATATCCAATGGCCAAAGAACCGAGTGTTGGCCTTAAGACATGGGAGCGCACGCTAAGAGTTCCACTTTTAACTCCTAGACTAGACCAACGATGACCACAGTATGGCTTGCGAGCCGTTCACAGTTCTTCCGTGTTATTATTGCAGCGATCAAAAATGTATGAATTTAGAAATTGAAATATTTTTTTCCAAGTTTTTTTTTTCAATTGACCGAAACAAGGGATTGAAAAACATGTGGGCTTGATTAAAGTTGTAAAAGTTAGGGGAAGAGATTAGCTTCTGCTTAGCTGCTGATGCGACCTATTATTATTATATTTTTGGTTCCAGTTATTCAGTTATAACCGTATAGTCCTACTAAAGTTAGTGACTTATTACCTATTATTACCGCAAAATTTCAAATTTTCCAACGTAAAACTAAACCACTTCAGATGATCCTAGATATCTCAAAATTTTGCCACAGACAATGCATTGTATTAAAATTTCAGATCGATCGAATGTACTGTAATTAAATTAATGCATTTTAGTTTATCTCTATATACTACTATATTGGATATGTATTCGTCTGCTGTTTTTGACATTCACGTGCCACATGAGTTCACCCCGTGACCACATTCCCGTGGTATTAAAATGTTGAGCGACGCGTATGAGGTGTTTGGTATAAAAATAAATAGAGGCAAAAAAAGATTTTTAAAAACCACATTTTTACAAGTGGACTAAAAAGAAGAAAATAAATTGAAACTCAAAAGTTTGAAGCACTTTGATTTAATATGACTAAAAACGTGGGGCGGTGCTTCAAAAGCCCATTCTAATTTAGAAATACAAAACCAAGATAGGGGTTTGGTATAAAAATGAAAGGTTTATCAATTTAACAAGATAATCTTCTGTACAGAAGGAGCGTCTGTAACATATAAGATAACATATAAGATTTAGAAGCTAAAAAAGAGATCTATAAGTGAGAGAATGGGGGAACTTCATATGTAAAGCCTCATTAGCGCCCGACCAACGTTTTTAGTCATAATAAATAAAAAGTACTTTAACTTAAAAGTTTTCATATATTTTCTTCTTTTTAGTCCACTAATAAATACGTGTTTTTTAAATTATTTTTACCTCTAATTAAAATTCAACTTTAAATTATTTAAATATGGCAAAAAGTTGCAGGGAACGAAAATATGAAGAACAAAATCGAAGCTTTCTACCAGAATGAATTTGCATTTCTCAAAAAAAAAACGATAAGCCATTTGCCCTTCTTTTGTCAAATGCTGCAAGCAAATGACAAACCTAGCTGTTTGAAGCGACACTATTAAAAAGTCTAGAAGAGTTGCATCACAGTGTCCATTGCGATCTGAGTTAAGGAAAAGCAAGCTAGCTGAGTTGAAGTCTGTAGATCTAATCATAGGACAAATAAAGCTCGGCGTATATAACGGAGATAGTGAAAGGAGTGTGAGGTAAATGAAATCCGTGGGTAAAGATACGGGTAAACTATGTGTAGGGTAAATGAGACTAGGGGCTATATGATAAGCAAACGTGTGAAAATTATGTGCAACTTGAAATTTAAACATAGATCAGAATAAGAGGGTAAGAAAAGATCAGGGGGTAAATCGGGGTTAAAAGATAAATGAAGCTTGGTATTTAAATAAAGTTCTGGGGGTGTGAGTAAATGAAGCATGGTTGTCAATAAAGATTGGTAAATATAGAGCGGCCAAGACAACACATCAACGTTGTGTTAGCTTAGGTGAAATGTTTATGTCTGAAGATATGAGACGGCAGCTGAAGCTGATTTTCCCCCAAACATCTTGAGACCAGCGGACAGAGATATGATGTCACCCCTTGACCTTGACACGAGAAGACAAATGTGTGCATTTTTTTATCTCGCCATCGGGCTCATTGGATGATGGCTGAATTGTTTGTACTCGTGAACTGTGATTTGTTTATTGACAAGACATTTGTAAAGATAGAATGTTTAGTGAAGAATTGCAGACCGGGATAGGATGATTTGTGTTTCAGGAAAGAGAGACTTATAACACGATGAGGAGATGTGTCAAGTTAGGGAGATATGTGTCAGGACGGGGGAGATATGTATTCAACAGAGAGATATGTATTATGACAGAGAGATGTGTGTTATGATGGGAAATGTGTGTCGGGATAGGAATGTGTGTCAGGATGGGAGATGAGTGCCAGGACAGGGAATTGTGTGCCAGGACAGGGAGATGAGTGTCGGGACTGGGAGATGTGTGTGTGTCAGGACTGGGAGATGTGTGCCAGGACAGGGAATTGTGTGCCAGGACAGGGAGATGAGTGTCGGGACTGGGAGATGAGTGTCGGGACTGGGAGATGTGTGTCGGGACAGGGAGATGTGTGCCAGGACAGGGAATTATGTGCCAGGACAGGGAATTGTGTGCCAGGACAGGGAATTGTGTGCCAGGACAGGGAATTGTGTGCCAGGACAGGGAGATGTGTGTCGGGAATGGGAGATGTGTGTCGGGACTGGGATATGTGTGTCGGGACAGGGAGATGTGTGCCAGGACAGGGAATTGTGTGCCAGGACAGGGAGATGTGAATTGTGTGCCAGGACAGGGAGATGTGTGTCGGGACTGGGAGATGTGTGTGTTAGGACTGGGAGATGTGTGTCAGGACAGGGAGATGTGTGTCAGAACAGGGAGATGTGTGCCAGGACTGGGAGATGTGTGTCACAACAAGGAGATGTGTGTCGGGAAAGGGAGTTGTGTTTAGATGGGGAGACTTGTGTCGGGGTATGGTTTCTAAAGCCCGGATGCGGTTCTTGTTAATTTCATCAAACCACGTAATATACGACACAAGACGCACAAAAATGTCCAGAGCGACAAGTCTGAAGGAACACCTCGCTTGATGAATTTGTTGTGTGTATGTGTAACCTCCTGATCATATGAACAACGTTATAAGAGACATGCTTATTCTAACTAGGATTAACAACGGTTCGGTGACGACGTCCGCTGAGGTCGGCACACAACAAAGTGAGAAGCACCTCCCATCGGGTTCATCTAAATACAACATCCGGGGTCAAGATATCTAGAACACGGGGTCAGATTATTTACTTCCTCCCTCATCTCTACATGCTAATCCTTATATGTTCTTTTTTTTTTAATGTGTGCCAAGCTTACAGTCCATTAGCTTAAGAAACAATCACCATGTCTTTAATTCTTGGTAAGTGCTCTTTCAACTCGTGTCTTCCTCTCAAGGGCGTCGTAAAGTGGACATGCTTAACCTGTTGCAAATTTAACAAAATATGTGTATAAGAATTTGACAAAAGTGAATTTCAACCTGAATAAACAAACAATGGCCACGCTGTCTTGAAGAAATTAAGTACGGTTAAGGAACGCTAATATATATTTAAAAATCGACAAAGGCTAGTGTAATCAAACTATGGAGGACAAAAGCTGCTGTAATCAAACTATGGAAGACAAAAGCTGCTGTAATCAAACTATGGAAGACAAAAGCTGCTGTAATCAAACTATGGAAGACAAAAGCTGCTGTAATCAAACTATGGAAGACAAAAGCTGCTGTAATCAAACTATGGAGGACAAAAGCTGCTGTAATCAAACTATGGAAGACAAAACCTGCTGTAATCAAACTATGGAAGACAAAAGCTGCTATAATAAAACTATGGAAGACAAAAGCTGCTATAATAAAACTATGGAAGACAAAAGCTGCTGTAATCAAACTATGGAAGACAAAAGCTGCTATAATAAAACTATGGAAGACAAAAGCTGCTTTAATAAAACTATGGAAGACAAAAGCTGCTATAATAAAACTATGGAAGACAAAAGCTGCTGTAATCAAACTATGGAAGACAAAAGCTGCATTAATAAAACTATGGAAGACAAAAGCTGCTATAATAAAACTATGGAAGACAAAAGCTGCTATAATAAAACTATGGAAGACAAAAGCTGCTGTAATTAAACTATGGAAGACAGAAGCTGCTGATATAATACTATGGAATTCAAATACTACTGCTGTTTTTTGTTTTGTTTTTTGTGTGTTTTTTTTTTGTTTTTTGTTGTTTTTTTTAGTGACACGCCCAGAGCAATGGTTCTCACCCTTTATTGAGCAGCTTTCCATGTTGTGGAAAGCGGTTAACCCGATGTCAGAAAGAAAAGTATATGATAGTATATTAATAGCAACACTTAAAGTGAGGCGCAACAAAAAGTGTATGCAAATATACCAAATAAAATGGTGATTAAATTTTTATAAAACTTAAGGAATTTTTTCACACTATATCTTTAATGATCCCAAGAGGGGGTCAGTGACTGGTAGATTGGGAACTAGGAAGGTGGTCAGTGACTGGTAGATTGGGAAATAGTAAGATGGTCAGTGACTGGTAGATTGGGAACTAGTAAGATGGTCAGTGACTGGTAGATTGGGAACTAGTAAGATGGTCAGTGACTGGTAGATTGGGAACTAGTAAGATGGTCGGTGACTGGTAGATTGGGAACTAGTAAGATGGTCAGTGACTGGTAGATTGGGAACTAGTAAGATGGTCAGTGACTGGTAGATTGGGAACTAGTAAGATGGTCAGTGACTAGTAGATTGGGAACTAGTAAGATGGTCAGTGACTGGTAGATTGGGAACTAGTAAGATGGTCAGTGACTGGTAGATTGGGAACTAGTAAGATGGTCAGTGACTGGTAGATTGCGAACTAGTAAGATGGTCGGTGACTGGTGGATTGGGAACTAGGTAAAAATGACCATACTTGACTGAGGTAAATATACCCATACTTGACTGTGGTAAATAGGCCCATGCTTGACTGTGGTAAATAGGCCCATACATGACTGTGGTAAATAGGTCCATACTTGACTGTGGTAAATAGGCCCATACTTGACTATGGTAAATAGGCCCATACTTGACTGAGGTAAAAAGCTCATGCTTGACTGTGTGAATATGGCCCATTCTTGACTGTGGTAAATAGGCCCATACTTGACAGTGGTAAATAGGCCCATACTTGAATGAGGTAAATATACCCATACTTGACTGAGGTAAATATACCCATACTTGACTGTGGTAAATAGGCCCATACTTGACTGTGGTAAATAGGCCCATACTTGACTGCTGTAAATATGCCCATACTTGACTGTGGTAAATAGGCCCATACTTGTCTGTGGTAAATAGGCCCATACTTGACTGCTGTAAATAGGCCCATACATGACTGTGGTAAATAGGCCCATACATGACTGTGGTAAATAGGCCCATACATGACTGTGGTAAATAGGCCCATACTTGACAGCGGTAAATAGGCCCATACTTGACTGCTGTAAATATGCCCATACTTGACTGAGGTAAATATACCCATAATTGACTGTGGTAAATAGGCCCATACTTGACTGCTGTAAATAGGCTCATACTTGACTGCTGTAAATAGGCTCATACTTGACTGTGGTAAATAGGCCCATACTTGACTGAGGTAAAAAGCTCATGCTTGACTGTGGTAAATAGGCCCATACTTGACTGTGGTAAATAGGCCCATACTTGACTGCTGTAAATAGGCCCATACTTGACTGCTGTAAATAGGCTCATACTTGACTGTGGTAAATAGGCCCATACTTGACTGAGGTAAAAAGCTCATGCTTGACTGTTGTAAATAGGCTCATACTTGACTGTGGTAAATAGGCCCATACTTGACTGAGGTAAAAAGCTCATGCTTGACTGTGTGAATATGTCCATACTTGACTGTGGTAAATAGGCCCATGCTTGACTGTGGTAAATAGGCCCATACATGACTGTGGTAAATAGGCCCATACATGACTGTGGTAAATAGGCCCATACTTGACAGTGGTAAATAGGCCCATACTTGAATGAGGTAAATATACCCATACTTGACTGAGGTAAATATACCCATACTTGACTGTGGTAAATAGGCCCATACTTGACTGTGGTAAATAGACCCATACTTGACTGTGGTAAATAGGCCCATACTTGACTGTGGTAAATAGGCCCATACTTGACTGTGGTAAATAGGCCCATACTTGACTGCTGTAAATAGGCCCATACTTGACTGCTGTAAATAGGCCCATAGTCGACTGTGGTAAATAGGCCCATAGTCGACTGTGGTAAATAGGCCCATACTTGACTGCTGCAAATATGCCCATACTTGACTGTGGTAAATAGGCCCATACTTGACTGTGGTAAATAGGCCCAGCTGTAAATATGCCCATACTTGACTGTGGTAAATACGCCCATACTTGACTGCTGTAAATAAGAGCATGCTTGACTTCCGTTAGCATCTATATACTGGAGTGCAGAAAAAATGCTGATACTTGACTGCGGAAATAAAGTACAAGATTTCTACTGGAATGTGCAAATACCTCAACACTTGACCGGTGCATGTTAGCGGCTTGTCGCAAGCATTGCACAGCCAGTAGGTAATAAAACAAGTAATAAAAACTCGAATGAGTATTTAAACGCAATTTTCAATAAAGAATTTCCGATTTTTTTATTCAAGTGAAATCCTTCTAGGATTAAAAGTCATTTCAAATTAGTAGATCTAATTCTGAAAGTTTTTGTTTTTTTTTAATGACGCCATATCCCCTCACGCTACATCACTACAATAATGAATGTGTCTATATAATGCGCACCGCGCACCAATCTAACATAAGCATTCACAAAGCGGGAAAACCCCATTAACTATAATTTTGGATTAAATTAAAATTCATTTCAAATCAATAATTATGAAAATAAACCCAAAAAAATATAGACAAATTGCTTCTAAAATTAGACTATGTGGGTCGAACGAAAAGAGATTTTTCAAAAATTCATTTTCTGAAATTGTTCTAAATATTATTAGCTATCGTTTGGCGTTTGTTTTAACCCGATAAGTGTTATGGTTGGCGAGAAATTGACAAAATACTGATATTTTTTATTTTATTTTTTATATTTTTTTATTTATTTTTATTTTTATTT
>MUZC01004456.1:167402-179541 GCA_002072015.1 Radix auricularia
GTCAACACTTGGCTAAAAAAGGGAGTATACCAAGGTGTCAGTACCGGGCCCCCATAACAAGAAGGATTTTTAATCATAAAAATAAGTAATTAAAAAACAATGCATATTGCAGTTTAAAAAGATAAAATGAATGAATTTAATTCCACCAAAGTAATTTGAACCTAATTTTTTTTTTTTAAACGCTTAAAATCAAGTAAAAAATTAAAACAATTTGGCAAACAACATTTAGCGAAATTAAAAACTAAGTTCTTAAAATTGGAGAGTTATGAGAGCATTAAACAAAATTAAAGATACTGTTTATTGTCACATTCACATGAAGCCTCAGTACTTGAAATTAATTAATGGCAGATTAAACTTCAAGAACACCAGTTTCTGGTGTATGTATGTACTGTACATGTTATTAACCATTACTATATAAATATATTTTTATGTAAACAAAAACTAAAACGCTATTATTATATATCCATTCATATCTATTCCGAGGTTTAGAAAACTCGGATGAAAACAATTTCGTGAGAGGGGTGTATCTAAAATACTTTCATGATTAAATGCGACGTCTAATATATGTACAGCTGAGTAAGGGTCTAGGAGTTTAATTTTATCTGTTTTCTTTATTTCGGGTTTTCGAAAGTCTCTAGGTTTTTTTTAAATTTAGTTACGATTTCTACGGCCGTGTTTCATCTGAAAACGGTAATTTTTCAAATTCGAATCCGAATAAAATCCGTCGGATTCGAATTTGCTCAAAAAACGTCGAAGTTCGAATGTCGTCGGATTCGAATTCGAACTTCGTCACATCCCTACGTGGGACCTCCTTAACAGACATTTTTCCCAACATCAGTAACATCGTGCTTTAGGTCACACGACAGAAAGTCAACTTTTATTTAAACATGGGCCCATATTACACGGTCGATATCATAGGCTCTGTTGTTCACGATTCAGTTCCTAAGCCTGTATCTATCTAGTCGGCTAGGATGACGTAATAATCAGCCGCTGAAATATTCTTTCTTGTCAGTTAGGAGAAGAAGAAAAAATCTTCCATTACAAGCTTCCGGTTCGCATCTCTTGCCAAAATCGATAGTTGGGTGTTCGATTTTTTTAAAAGTGCTATTTTCTTTCTTTTATTTTTAAATTACTTTTTCTTCGAAGATAGATGAGCTTAACACAAAGTGGAAAATGAATGAAGGTTGAGGGGGGGGGGGGGGCTATAGTTGAATTATTTCCTAGATAAAGAGATAGACATCGCGGCGGGGGTAAGAGATAGAAGCTGAACGTGAGTGTGTGGGGGAGGGGGGTGTTTAATAGAAGGAAACTTGGAATCGGAGAGTCCAGGTGAAAAGGCGCGCTTGTGTGCATGAGAGAGAGAGAGAGTACAAAGGTTAGATTGCACGATAGAGACAAATTGAACTGAATATTGAGATTAATCTATTACAGAGGTATAGCTATTGAGGAGACGGGGGAAAAAAGGGGGGGGATTTAGAGAGAAGGAGCCAATGCGTCCTGCCCCACATCCTAACTTCTAGAGAGTTATACTAAAGGGATGAAATCGACATACTTAAAAGATGCAATTAGCATATTTAAAAACATATAGTCTCCATAAGATAGACATTTTTTAATGTAATAAAAAATAAAACGAAACTTCTACCTAACATTTGTTAGACCCAGTGCCTTTTTTCTCGGCAGAACGCACGGGAACGGTGTTCCGGCACCTTTTTCCAAATACTTTTTTATTACTGAATTTACTGTCTGGAATATTTGCTCTTACTGCGTTTTCAGATTGCGTTCCGACACCTTTTTTCTTGCGTTCAGTTAGCCTTTTATTTAGAGAAAGAAAAAAAAAGCAATGCAAAAACAAATCTTTTTAAGCAGGATTCCATCGGATTTATGAAGTGGAATCCGACCGGAGCCGAAGCCAGAGCTGTATTAGTAACAATGGCCGGACTAGCATGTACATGTACCTACAGATTCCACTTCTTTGATAATGAAATTCCGGCATAGAATATGTTGCCTGAACAAACCAGGAAAACCAACACACTATCAAAATTCAACAAAAAGTCCCATAAAAATACAAGAAAAGCCATGAATAAGCGTATGACGAAATTATCTTCCGTTTGGAAGGAGCGCCTGTGTGAAATAAGTTAATATTAAAAAAAAGATGCTACTTAAAAGTTTCGGAATCAATTCAAAAAAATTACAGAGAGACGACAGAAAGTAGCGATTGCTGAAAAACTTTGTCACATTTTAAATCACCGGGGCAAAGGTCAGCACATGTCAACATTCACCCTTTTATATGACCGTGTGTGGCGTCTTCCATATGACCTTGGATCAGGGTTGCCAGATTGTAATTTGGGTAAAAGGCCAAATTGACTGCCAAAAAAGGCCAAAAAAAGGCCAAACTTATGTGAAATGAAAAATGTCAACAAAAATGACGTCACGCACGTAGGGGGAGGGAGGGGGTGACACATTTGTGACGAGGGGATGGGGTTGTTTAAGAATTGTAACGCCACATCAAAATGCAAACACTCTGAATAAAAGCTCCACTTAAATATTTGATTGTTTAAAATGTATTTAATGTCGTTCTACATGGCTTCGCGCGTGTGACGCTACCAGAGAGCAATATTACACTATATACCTACTTAAATGACAATAAATTCGTTTAAAACATGATCATTTTAAAATAGAAAATACCTCTTTTATGGAACGGGGGGAGGGGGGTTAAAGCTTTGTGATTTCATATTAGAAAGGTGTCTAACTTTTTGTTACGACGCATTACGTGGGGTAGGGGTTAAAAATCGACCAAAATCACGTGACATCATTTATGGATGACCCCTAATGGCTGAGAATTAGTTAAATATTAAAATTTACGGTTGAACCAGGAGAAAAAAAACGTTAAGAAATGTGTAGTTGCCAATGTCCTTATTTACGGCGGTTAAACTCACTAAATAAATAAACTATGATACTCATATAAAAAAATTTATAAGAAAAGCTCCAGATCATTCTCTTCTTGAAAACTACCATTTCTGTATCATAAACTTTGTCAGCTGTGAATTCATCAAGCATTCTTGTTGATACGACAAAGTCCTTACAGCATTTATCTTGTTTTTCAAATCATTAACAAGATCCCTCTTCAGAGCAGGTGAGATGACATTCTTGATTAGACATGCGCATTTTGTCCTGTGTAACTTTATTTGTCCTATTGAACTGCCTTGTCCGTGTGCTTTCATTATTTCACTCATATGATCTATTGAACGTATTGAGCAATGGCAGGCTATGCCTACAGCTATTTGCAACTCTGCCAACTTAACGTTATCACCCGTTAGTCTGGACGCCTTCACTACTGTAAGTTTAGCCTGGCTAGGTGATGGCATCCTTTGCTTATGTTTCTCCTTCTTTTCGTGACTTGAAATATTACTAAGCTTTGGTATGCTGTTGCAGTGGCAAATTTTACAGTAGGCCTCCTCCGTTGTATCAGAAGCCTTTTTAAGCCACACAAAAGTCTTCTCCCAATAATTATTGTACTTTCGATTGCTATCATAATTACTTTTCCTTTTTTATGCCATCTACGATTCTAAACCGTAATGACAATACCCTGTATACTAGGACTGGAAAATTTTTTTTAAAATAAAATAGTAAAAAAATTTTTAAAAGGCCAAAAAAAGGCCAAAAGGCCAAAAAAAGGTTTTGAAGCCAAACCACCTGAAAAAAGGCCAAATTTTGACAATTTGGCCTTAAAAAGGCCAATCTGGCAACCCTGCCTTGGATGGCCTATTTTGGCTCAGCTGTGACGTCAGCGCGCCCCAGCTACAGGCACTTCAAATATCCGGTACCCATCAGGTCCCGGGGTGAACACATTGCAATCATCTCGTCAGGTCGTCCGTGTGTACGGTTGGTCAATGTGGACTCGTAGCCCAAACTCCCCACCCCCACCCCACTGCTGTGAGACAGCACCCTCTCCCGACATGGTCACGACGGCAACATTAAGCCTGTATCATTTGTTACATTTCTGAAACAACTACTTGCCATAGGGATGAACATAATATGGCGGAAATCTATTAATAGAAATATTATATCTAAATTTATCTTTTGTAAGGACAAATTCATTTAAAAATTAATAAAAGATACGAGTCAATACGTGAACGTAGGTATATTGAGAATGATTGATCTTATCAGCTAATTTTTAATTCTTCGTTAATTTAAGACAGCTTATTGGACTTGCAAAATAAAAAAACAACAATTTCTTAATTTTACTAAGCTAACAATTTTGAGAACATAGTGATTTGACTGTATTTATGCCTCAAAACATTGTTCCACTAAAATTTAATCTAAAAAAAGAACATTACGAAATGAGCTATGACGTTTTCCGGTTTTAGAAATGAAGAACCCTATAAAGTAGTTAACGGAAGATTTTTTTTTCCAATTGTGTTTTTAACTGTAACTTTTGATACTTCCCATCTCTTCTTATATCATTCTTTTTAAATGTAATTATGCCCATGTTACTTCTTTTCGTTTCAGTGTTGTTGTTGTTGTTGTTTTATTTTGTTTTTTTAAATTTATTATTATTATTTTTCCATGGTTTAGTGTGTATAATTTGAAATACGCCTTTTTCATTTTTGTGAACTGCTGAAGGCATAAGCCGAAACGTCTACTTGTTTATTAATAAAGCTTTAACTTATTGTTTTGACCACATTGTTTGTGTATCTTTGTATTTTAAATGCATGTACCATAGGAACGTCTGCCTCAAGGCTCAAGCAGTTTTAACATCGTTTACATCTGATATTATAGCTAATGTAAAACCAACTACTTTGTGCGTAACTTTAAAAAAAATCTTGCAGTAGTAACTGTCCCGATGTTGGTGCACATAAATCCGGCACGAGGAAAGGATGAATGAGAATCAAAATGATACAATCATCGCCGTAATGATACATTGGCCAGTGTAGGAATGTTGATGCTTGGGAACAAATAAAGAGAAAGGTACAACGGACACAAAATTGCATCGGTGCCTTGGTAGGAATCATTACGTATCGGCCCCTCACTAGGATTCAGTAACATTTAGGTCCCTCAGTAAGGATCAGTGACATATAGATCCCTTGGCTGGGATCATTTGGCCTCGGTAGGGAGCAATAACGTAGGTCACTTGGTAGGAATCAGTAACATATAGGTCCCTCGGTAGGGATCAGTAACATATAGGTCCCTCGGTAGGGATCAGTAACATATAGGTCCCTCGGTAGGGGGGATCAGTAACATATAGGTCCCTCGGTAGGGATCAGTAACATATAGGTCCCTCGGTAGGGATCAGTAACATATGAGTCCCTCGGTAGGGATCAGTAACATATGAGTCCCTCGGTAGGGATCAGTAACATATAAGTCCCTCGATAGGTATCAGTAACATATGAGTCCCTCGATAGGGATCAGTAACATATAAGTCCCTCGGTAGGGATCAGTAACATATAAGTCCCTCGGTAGGGATCAGTAACATATGAGTCCCTCGGTAGGGATCAGTAACATATGAGTCCCTCGATAGGGATCAGTAACATATAAGTCCCTCGGTAGGGATCAGTTGGCCTGTAATGACAGCACTGACACGGTGCAGTATGATGGGTCTGGCAGCGCCAATGTGAACAAGTGATCGGAAGGGGAGACAAGTAAGGGCTCTCATGGGGAAACAACCGCCAACAGCCAGCCCCCAGATCTTTGCCTTCTTGCTTTCATTCAAAGTGACTCTTAGGTGGGACATTATTATCTCATTCTGAAACATTATTAAATTAAAAAGTTAAGTTTTTTGGGAAGCTGGGGAACAAACAAAAAAAAGATTTCTTTCGTATTTGTTCACATGAAAACAAAAGCGCTTACTTGGAGTTAACCGAAATGTATCTATTTTTATCATTCTAAATGTTGGAAACTCTAAAGCAGTGGTGCCCAAAGTGGTTCTAACGGAACCCCAGGTGTCCCTAGTAAGGGGGTCCGTGGAATATTAAAATTGATTTGGGGTTCCTTGAACAATTTCAAGGTTTAATGTAAATAATAAAACTAATCAATTTTTATTGTTATAGAAATTAAAATAAATAATTATAAATAAAATAGCATGTGAATGCCTTTTCTACTAATTAAAAACCATCTTAGGTGCTATAAGCCATGGAATACAATGGTGTTTGAACTAGAAAAGGAAATAGAACTACTATAATTTCCACATCTATAACCAATGAAAATACTTGTAAGGTCAAGCTTGATGTGCAAGAAATGCGGAACTCCTATTGTTAGGTCAGAAAAATACACGATTTTAACATGAACCTACGAGGATTGCAAGGTAGTGTATGTATTTTTCGATGTTTCGGGAAGTTATATTTATCTAAATTGTATCCTATCATCAAATATTTTTTCAAAAGGGCTTTACTGTAGCAGTCTATTTAAAAATTTAATAATTATTAACACTGGTTTTATTACAAAAGATGAGAGAATAAGTGAGTCCAAGGCTGGATTTAGACTTGATGGACCCCAATGATATTTGATATGTGAGGGCCCTTTTGAAGTCCAGATATCCTATGTCAGTACCAAATATGAAAACAAAATTCCGGGGGCTCCAAGAAGGCAGGGGCCTTCCGGGGGCCCCAAGAAGGCAGGGGCCCCAAGCGATAGCTAGTTTAGCAAATAGATAAATCCAGCACTGAGTGAGCCGAAGAAACATTACGACAATAATATTGTTGTTGAATATTTGAAGTAGAACTATGGCTAAATGTTTGGAAACAGATACAAAATGTGAAATGCTATTTGGTATATTTTTTTTAAAAATGAAGTTAAATAAAGAGGTACCCTAGATTTTTTGGCATACTTAAAGCAAGCTATACCAAATGTATTTTCAGTACACTGTGTCATTCACCGATATCATTTATTCAAATCTTAGTGAACGTTTGCATGGATCACTAGATTTTGTCACTAGAGCAGTTAATAAAATCGAAAGGAATGCCTTCGATGAGAGATCGTTTGCTTAATATTGTTTGGAAAATATAAAGAGGACTGTAATCGTTTACTTATTCTCACAGAGGTACGTTGGTTATCAAAAAGTGCATATTTTAAACGATTTTATGCTCTTTGATTCAGTGTCCGAATTCCTGGAAAATCAAAGACAATGATTTTCAACACAACTAAAAATTGACAAACCGTTTATGAATAATTTATTAACCCAACTTTAACGAAACTAATTAGAAACTAAAGGCGTTATATCTGAGTTTGTTGCAAAACTTTTTTTTGTGCAAACAACACTTAGGAACAGGAGAATGTGCTCAGCTTCCAAGTTTTACGAAATTTCAAAATAGAGCTAAACATTTGCTGGCTTACTGTCAAAACTTAACGGCTCTTCGTGCAGACCTCAGACCAAAGATTTGAAGACATTCTTCACTTGGACATTCCCGAACGGCAGTTGAACCCTTTTGCGCGTGGACAAACTCAGATCCCGACCACAGATGAATCCATACTAACACAGGAGCAACTTATTCAAAGGAGGAACTTAACTTAAACCGATGTCTCAACTATGATGCCAAAAATTATGTTTAAAAAGTCAGATCCCAATTTTATATCCTGCGTTATGGATTATTGTACAGAAGTTTTTGACTGCTTTCCCGTCTTGCTATTTGGTAGAACAAAGATTCACCTCATCATTAAAAAAAATTTAAAAAACAAAATAAGACTAGAAACTGGTGCTCGTGGGGATTTCCAGTAGCTGCTCACGAACTTTGAGTCGGCCATAAAAACACTAATAAAATCTCATCATGTTAATTTTTGTTTCCATGTTATCTTTTTAAAAAATACATAATTTCAATAAATAAAAATTAATCAAAATGTTGCTATTTTAATTTTTGTACTATGCATTGATGTAGTTATTTCCCTTGGGGGTTCTTGGAGAAGTTTTCACTTTAAAAGGGGTCCGAGGGTCAAAAAAGTTTGGGAACCACTGCTCTAAGGCTTAATGGACTCAGAAAGTCTATTCCTTTTTTCTTATGACAATTATAATTATATTGCCAACGTCTAGTCAGAAACCTCTTTTTCACCAAGTACTCGAGTTGTAAACATGGTCTTAACTGATGGCCCATCACTGTTCAACAACACTTGCACTGAGAGGCAATGGAAACCCTTTAAGACTGTTTTCAAAAATCGCGTGTTTGTGTGACAGAAACAGGTCAATTGTCTTTAATACTATATATGGCTTCGTTTACACTTCGGTACAACTTCCACCGCAGAAACTCTTGTCTCAAACGAGTCGTTGCAGTCAACGAGCGAACAGAATTACTTGAATATTTCTTAAAACTCAAAACATTTTATAAAATAAGAAAGTATAAGTTAAAAACATGTTTCAATCATTCGTAAAGCTTATTTTACATTTTTATTGGGTCAAACTCACATCCTTGTTTTTTATTTTATTATTGTGTGTGTGTGTGTCCCATAACCTTGTGGTCGTAGGGGATTCTAATGTTTCCATTAGAACTCTCTCGGGGTTTGGTAGACCTTGGCGGCGCCCATCTCCTCTCCGAGTCAGCGGATGACTTTTTAGCGATATTCATTCATCACTCTTATTGCGGATTTTCGTGGGCTCAATCCCACGCCCCTCAGATACGCTATTCAGCCGCCATCCTTGTTACAACTCTGCAAATTTCTTTTAAAATCCTTTATATTAACTCGTGGTGTCTTCTTGAGGCACTTGAGCCCTTGTTTGCTTGCCAAAAAAACGTTGGATCGATTTTTAACCCACTTCCTCGTAAGTTAGCGAGCTGAAATTTTTCAGGCAGACTCGTGCCAATGATAAAAATGAGCTACCAAAATTTCAAATCGATCGAATGAACTGTAATTGAATTATTGCATTTTTATATTATTTTCTTTATCTCTATGTATCATGTTAATTTTTGAGATGGAGTGTCGTGGTGCGTAATATGTTCAACAACCTGTCCTGTCGCGCAATAAGGTGCGTATTATATTGACGATACTTTTTAAAAATATATTCACGATAGGTGCGCATTATATCAAGACATGTCCAAACCCTACATGGGCTGAAGCGCCACAGGGATGATGATGATGATGCGCATTATATCAAACGTGTTTAACGAGACATAACTAAAAAATTGTATTTTTGGATTGAAATGCGCTGCGCATTATTATGAACACTAGGGTATTACACGTCAAAAATGACGGAAGTTTTCAAAATAAATATGTTTCAGCTGCAATCTATTTATTTTGAACAAATGTTCATCAGATCAAAAGAAATAATGTAATATAAAACTTTCATTTATTTTATTAATTTTTGTTTTGTTCATTTATTTACAAATTTAACAATTTTATGCGGACGTTCTAAAATTAGTAGCGTTATGGACGGGACGGACGGGACATACATTGCAAATTATGTATATTGATCCTTATAGTTATGCCTCATATATTAAGTATTATAGTCAAAAACATGTCGTTTTTTGTGTCTTTTTTTAAATTTAACAGCTTAAATACTAGTTTCTACTTTTTTAGCGTGTTTTCGAGAAAAATAAAATTTTACTGTTTTATTTTTAAAGATTTTTTTCACACCGATAACTCTCGGTTCATATGCCTTGCTACTGATGTTCATAAAATCAAGAAATCTGATAGTTTTACGACTCAATATTTTTAACCCCTCCCCCAACCACTCCTCGCCCCTTACACATAAAAGCGAAATAAACTACATTGAAAGAATTATTGCTAACTTTAGGGTAATGTTATATTAATCTCAAAGTAAGGCACAGAAGGGCAAGATTCTTTCCTGTTGGTATAAATTTACAATAGTCGGCGCCCTGAGGTCTTTTTTTTCTTTTCTTCATAATGACATCGGTACGCCCCCAGGTTCAGCTAATCTGGCACCCCTTCGTACGAGTCTCAGTCCACCGCGCCATCTCCCCGCCCAACATAGAAATCCTGGTGAGCACATTTGGTACTAATACATACAGTGCCGTGACAGGGTGGGTGAATGGGGGTATGGGAAAGGGCAGTAACCCAAGGCTACGGGGTCAAGGGTCAGGAGAGCATTTGTGCACAATGAAAGGTGATGCTGATCCTGACCGCATGATAATAAATCGTTGTGGTAGCAGACAGCAGGGGTCCTCACATTGTATTCATAATAAACCGTTGTAGTAGCAGACTCCATCATACCAACAATGGCCTGGTCAGGAATCCTCACACTGTAATCAAATTGCCTTTCGCGATTGTTGGGTAGGCTGTGACATTGTCACAATCGTATTTTGACTTATCATTTACAGAAGCTACTTTACTTCAGAAGATTATTGCGTCATTTGATCATTTAAGACATAATAGGAAGCCATCTTTGTTACAAGGTATCTGTCGATATAAATTGAAGGCACCAGTATTCGTGAACAATTTTGAACTTTTTTCAGATTGAAAGACTAGAGGCAAAGGATATGGTAGTGGTTGGAATGAACATGAAAGGAGAGCCATTCAGAAAATTGATACACACGTGAGAACACGAATAGAAGAACACGTGCTCCCCACGACACCAAACAACCTGTAGCGGTACCAAGTTCTCTGGGCGGGGGGGAGGGGATTACTGTCTTTCGCCCTCATTGTTGTAAACACAACTCCGATTGGTTGTTGTGGCTTTAGTTATAAAAAAAACCTCAGCTATACCGTATTTATATCCTTACACATGCAGTAAAAAGAAAATCGGCTTATAATCGCGAGTTTGAGGACGGAAGCAAACAGACACTTGAGGATTCCTGTTAGAGCCAGATGATATAGGAAAGTAAAGTATTTAGAGAACCATTATAGCGAATCTGGGGAGACTGTATCCATGGTGTCCATTTAAAGTCTGTGGATATTGTATCCATTGTGTCCATTTAAAGTATGTGGAGATTGTATGTGTGTATCCATGGTGTTCATTTAAAGTCTGTGGAGATTGTATGTATCCTTGGTGTTCATTTAAAGTATGTGGAGATTGTATCAATGGTGTTCATTTAAAGTCTGTGCAGATTGTATGTATGTATCCATTGTGTCCATTTAAAGTCTGTGGAGATTGTATGTATGTATCCATGGTGTTCATTTAAAGTCTGTGGAGATTGTATCCATGGTGTTCATTTAAAGTCTGTGGAGATTGTATCCATTGTGTCCATTTAAAGTATGTGGAGATTGTATGTATGTATCCATGGTGTCCATTTAAAGTCTGTGGAGACTGTATGTAAGTAGCTATGGTGTTCATTCAAACTTAAGTAGAAATTTTCTCCTTGAACGTACTCATATAATTTCAGTTTCATCACCAAGAGACCAAAATGCAAATAAAGCTAATTTATGTTTGGTTGAAAGTGGGGCGTTAGAAAGATTAAGGGGAGGAGATGTGTGAGGCAATGTTCACCTCAAGCTACGCTGTTGTTCGGTCGGTCGCGCATACATCTGACTGGCGGCGTTAGAATTAGCATGCAGCAAATTCAGATAAGGATGATATAAAATTTGTGTTTGTGGGTGGCGTAACATCCACTGTGCAATTTTACACATGATTTTGTTATTTTGCACACGGACCAACGAACCTTAACTGGAAAATTGATTGAGATATGTGGCATTTCTTTTGGTTACAGCGACGGCGTGAAAAAGGGGGGGGGGTCGAAAATATATATAGATAGTTAATTATATTACTAGGGGTTGTAAGACGCATACGGCGCCTAGTTTTTTTCATAAGTCCAAGTAACTTATTCTTGTTTGATAAATACTAAATAATAAACTTCCTGAAATGTAAACAAAGTATTTTATAATTATAAATCCTCAGTCTACATCGTTCCCTATTCCAAAATTAAAATATAAGCTCAAATAATTACGTCTTATATATCTTTTTACCGGGAAACACCACAAACTCTGTTAATCTGGAAAACAAAATGATACCCTTTCTTTTTTAACTGCTATGGACTGTTGTACTATGTCCCTCAGTTTTACGGAATGAGTGACTTGGGCTTTTGTATTGTTTATTGTTAGTCATTAGTATATTTCTTTTATAATGTAAGAGTTATTCATCTCGTATTTTTTGTTTTGTATTTTCAGCTGCTCTCTTTGCTAAACATCTTTACTTTTTTTTTTATTCCTGAACTAAAATATTGAGCAAGACTTGTCAAATGAGAGGGGATGGTGCCGCGTGTTA
>MUZC01004456.1:185805-226702 GCA_002072015.1 Radix auricularia
GGGGGGGGGGGGGGGGGGAAATCGGCAACCTCGCGTGACGTCATTTATGGACGCCCCCTTAAGTCGTGAAGGGGTGACACCATGAGCTTCCGCCCCGGGTGACACCAACACTAGCGACGCCCCTGGTTGTATATCTAAGTATTAAATGTATTATTACTACTTTATGGTCGTTGTTCTTCTATCCTCAAGTGTTTCAAGGTTTTATGATTTAATAAATGATGTTACTAGAGTTACTCTTGTCAGTTAAACAAATTTTCCATTAATAAATCTAGCATCTCTCTTGATGAAACTTGCTGCAACACCAAAATGGTAAAAGGTTTAGATTCCTTGCAGCACACTGGTAGACATGTCATATTACGCCAACAGGATAATTCAGTTCAAAACAATGGCCTAGAAATTACTTTAGTTCGGTCCCATATTCCTCTCTTTAAGACTCTATCACTCTACCTATAGATGGGTTCAAACACAAGAGTAAAAAGGATTGATGATTCTGATAAACTGGAAAAATGTTTACAATGGTATACCAAGTGGGTGAGGTTAGCACAAATTGGGATTCTTTTACTGACAATCATTACAGCAGCTGTTGTTGAATTAAAATAACTCTTATAACAATGTGTGCTTAGGTTTAAATTTTTTCCTCTTTAAAAAAAAAAAGTAAAATAACATGCATTTTGTTTATTTCTCAAGCTCTTTTTAATTCCTCCCCAAGAAACAGCTGAAAGAAGATCACTTGCCTACTTATATTGACATTAAATGGAATATAGAGAGATACATAAGTTACCTCTAATTCTTATTTAGTTGTTTAACTACAGTTTGATTTAAATCTTGATATAAATTTAGAGATCATAAACTGGTAATTTCAATTTCTATAAATAATGTCAACAATCCAGATAGAGTAAAATATGATGGATTTGCCGTGCCAAGTTCAATTAAATAACCTTTTATAAAATCCACCGCACTCAACAGACTTGAAAAAAATTTCAAAAATTTTTTTTACAATAGCAAAATTTGTATTATTTTATTGCCACACTTCAAACAAACCAACTGAAGAATGAGCTGGATTCAGGGGCTCCAGTGGCAAGAAATAGGTATACCATTAATGAAATAAACCACTATTTAAGGAAGTCATTGAACTGGGTATGGGTAAGCCTGGAAAAGATGCAAAAAGGCGTACTCATCCCCTGATAAAAAAAAACTGTTGTTTTATCTTGCTGATTGCAGTCTCACCCACTTTTTCCCAAATATTATTATTTTGTTATATTTTTTTCCAGTAAAGTTAAGTATACACTTAATAATTAATTACATAGTAGATATAACAACAGATCAGAAATTTTCATTTTCTTGTTGACTGTAATTTATTTTGAGGCTTGAGTATGGATAGTTTACATAACACAAAATTATTTCATCCTGAATATTACGATATATTTATCCCATAAGAAAAAAAAGGAGTTGTATAGAGTGTTACATCCTAAAGTACAAAAATTAATTTCTTTAAGAAAAGTGATCTAAAATAATATTAAAACTGTTTAAAACTTTCAACAACAATAGTAATCTGGTATTACTAGAAATGTTTCCTTTTATCTTGCAGTTATCTCAAAGACGCCATGTAGCAGTTTCAAATTACAGGGCAGAAAATTTTAATGATAACACCTATTGAGTGTGGTGTATCGTTTTGCAAACACAAAAAGTGATGCTGTACAACTTTGCACAAAAGATTTTTTGTATTTTTCACTTACACTAACTAACCTTAGAAGGAATATTGATTACTAGTATGATTTAAAGTATAATTTAAATTAAGGAGCATGATGGCTGAGCTGCCGGTTCAAATTTCTGTGAAGAGGGAGACTAGTTCCCATGGTTAAGGGTTCCCCTGAGGTGACCCAAGTCTGATGACATAAGTTGGGATCGAGCTCAAATGACTCAGGGGTAAGGTGACAGTGCAGTGGATCCCGAGCCAAGTAAATGTTGACAGCAATGAGAAAGCAGACTCCCAGCCCCAATCAGACGTCCCAGTCACTATCTCGGGGCAAAGACCTAGCTAATGGGCCACTTCAGGTACAAGTGGTACCAGGAGTGGGCTGACAATACAACAGCCAGGGGGGTATTCGCTACATGCCCAGGCCATGCCGATCAGACCAGTGGTGGAGTTTGAGTCGCAAATATCTGAGTTTATTAACTCAAATGTGAACACAGCACTGCCCAACTAACTCATATTTCAACAGGTTAGACCATAACAGTGACTTAAACTGCCGTCATTGCAGCCTAGCCTCTAAAACAGCACTACACGTGTTAACTTCGTGTCCCGCTATAGACATAGCCGAGGAGGTTAGGCAGGCAAAAAGAGTCGGATCTGAATACAGTTTTGTATGACACTGCTTAACAGATGAAGCAGGTTGTCCAGGTATTAGCCAAGGCCTTAGGAGTCAGGAGACTAAGTCTCAGGCCAAAAGAATATGTAGCAGAAGAAGTTGGGGTAAAGTAAAGGCAGCTGGCCATTGTTCTAACAACACAATGCTACAGACATTTGTGAAGGCTGATGTATTTGCCCATATGCCAGCATGGTCTGAAAAGGGAACTTTACTTTTATGATTTAATTTACCTTCAGATGTCATTTTTGCAACAAATTAAAAACAAAATACAATGTATGATTTTGTTTGTGATAAAACAAGAATTCAGGTTTAATAGTCAATGTTAGGAATTATGGGAATAGTTGCCGATTCTAGAGTTGTGCTTGCTGTTCTCGTTGTTGATCTCTTTGTTTCTGCTGTTGCTGTGGCTGAGGTGTGTGTGGTTGTTGCTGTTGCGGAGTGTGGGGTTGTTGCTGTTCAGACATGGAGAAGCTTCGAATGATGCCGGTGTGCTTCTGACGAAGATGCTCTTGTTTAATCTTCTCCAGCTCACTGAGTCGACTTTTGACATGCTCTAGTCTGTGCATACCCATTTGAAGGTCTTTCTGGGAGGCGTAGGATGAACCCTCATGGGGTTGGCCTAAAAAAGTAATTTGAGGAACAAATAAAAAAGTTAGGAAAATCAGAGATTTGCGTTTAGATTTGAAAAATCCATATAATATTTAAAATCTAACATTAAAATTCTACATTAGGTATGTATCAGTCAAAGATAAAATTATTCATTAAAATAAAAGTAAAAGTAAGAAAGTGTAATCAATATACATAATTTGCAATGTCTGTGTCGCTACTAATTTTAGAAAGCAGCGCACCAAAATTTATTCTTTTAGAATATGCGCATAAAATTGTTAATTTGGAAATAAATGAAGAACAAAAATTAATAAAATAAAAGAAAGTTTTATATTACATTATTTTTATGTTCTGATGAACATTTGTTCAAAATAAATATATTTCAGCTGCAATTTATTAATTTTGAAAACTTCCGTCATTTTTGGTGGGTGATACCCTAGTTATATTATAAACTATGTCGAATTTAATAATTCCCTGCTGCTGCTTTAAGTTATGCTCCAGGTTTATTAATCCAGAAATTAATTTCTGTTGTGTTCCAAGCACAGTTCTACCAAGCTAAAATATGCAGATACCATTCAATAAATGTGTTATAAGACTGCTTAGTCTATTGGCTTTAGAGCATTAAAAATCTAAATAAATTAAAAAATACTATCCCTTATAACCTACCTGTGGTCACTTGGCTCAAATAACTAATCTGTTGGCTGAGACCATTTTCTATTTCTTGAAGAGTTTTTAAAAAATTAGAAGTGTGGCCCTCAACATGTTTAAATGCAGGTTTGTCTTTTGAAAGTTCTTGAAGTGCTTGACCTATGAATTATATAATGTGTTTGTTTAAGTGCTTTAAATATGAATCAAAATCTCCATCTACAAAGAGTTTTTATTTGAATGCTTTTTTAAATTTAAAAACTTACTAACAAAACACTGTTCCTCTTTATCTTATCTTAGATATACAGACGCTCCTTCTATGCAGAAGATAATTGCGTCCACAGACCATGAGAGATGATCTGTTGGCAAGTGATGCAGCGGTCACAGGCCACGGCTATAGGGGTTCCACGCATTACCCCAGCCGCCTAACTATTGTCCAGTTAGGTACCCATTCAGAGCTGGGTGACTCGGGGACTCCTCAGGCCCCGGGAACAAATCTTTGCCTTCGCATGGATTCAAACTCGTGACCATCGGTATGACAGTCGAGCGCGCTACCACTCGACCACCGCTCGTTTCATCTTAAACTAAGGTAGACTATTCCATAATTTAGGCTAATTGATTAAAATAAGTGCACGGTAAAAGACATTTTTCTGTGTTTATAAAAACTGGGCACTTTGAAGAGGAAGAGCACAGCCCATTTCTAGACACATGGTTTGATACAATTCTATTAAAAAAATGTTTCAGAATCTTTGGTGCAGATCCTTTCATCCAGATGTATGTCAGTATTGTCAGGGATAGAATTTCATGAGTTTTTTGCTAACTCACAGGGTACTACGTATACTGTGGTGAGATGTTTACTCTTGAGCTAGTTATAGCATAAAAAGAAGTAAAAAACTTTTATTTTGGGGTCGGTTCTCTATTCCCACACATCTGGTGGGTGGTAACTATTTATCTACCTGTCAGTCATAGACACAGGGATAAAAAAAAATTCTTGTTGTATTCACAAGAACAAATATATAAAAATCCTCCTTCTTGCATTCAAGCCTGGAAAACCAACACACTATCAAACTTATAAAATGCAAAACTAGACATGAGCCATAGAAAAGTGTAGGCTGTGATCTTCTGTATAGAAGGAGTAACAGATAAGAACAAACTTTGAGCTCTCTAAGGAATACTGTTGCCAGTATGGGGTCATTCCAGTCAAACCATGGTTTTAATGCTTACTTATAATCATTATAAATTATGTATTTTATATTATTATTATATTTATGTGTGTTATGGGCAATGTTCTGTAAGCTACGTGGCTGTGCAGACATCTTACAGATGCTGCCCAGCAAATTTTAATAATATTTGTGCTTGTGGAATGTAAAATTATACACACACAAAAAATTTTGTGCAGGGCATGTAAAATGCATGCCAGAACATTGGCTCCCTAAGAGGCTTTTCTATGGCGAGCTTATTAATGGGCTTGGAGTCTGCTAAGTCCACAAAAGCACTACAAGGATATGCTTAAAACCACTCTAAAAGCCTTTAACACTGGACTTGACTCCTTGGAGGCAGCGGCCAATGACAGACCCCCAAGGCGCTTTCTGATATGTTATGGCGCAGCAGTCTGTGAAGAAATAAAAACAACAAGCTGGCAAGTCCAGACATCAGGCCAAGAAGGATCGTGCTCAAAACCTTCCTGATGGCATCCCATCAATCTCATGCCTGACATGCGGACGCATCTTTCCTACAAGAACAGGGCTAAAAAGCCTCCAGAGGACACATGTGGCGGCCTAAGCACTGGACAAATGAGTGGCCCTTGTCGACTAAGATGGACGACCAACAGAAAAGGGGGTAAAAACACTTTCTTTTTCTGTATGCAAGAACAGTGACCTGTCAAAAGAGCCCAGTCAAATCTGCCTTGGTCCAATTGCAAACATTTTTATTTTTACAAAATCTGTATATTTTTCTAAATTTTAACCTTTTCTCAACTTTTTCACCGTTTAAGAAAGTTGTCAAATTGTAAAATTATTTCATGTGATGTTATTATATTATATCTTCTCAACAAACAATTGTGAGCAGAGTAATATAGCGTAACTGTTATTAAAATTTTTCTTATGATGTTATTATTGTTGTTTCTTTTGAACTAAAACTGACACTTAATCGGTGAGTAAAAATACTAATATAATATTTGATTTTACTTTTTTTCCATTTAACATCTATTAGTCAAGGGCAATGTTCACTCTAAGGATCGTTGGTCAGTGTGCAAAGAGAAAAATCTAGTGTGAAAGTTTGAGCACTATGGTGTGCAATATTTTACGAAAATTGCTGTGATGTAATTCTAAACTGCTCTGCGGCATCAATTAGATGTCTGTGCGGCCACGCAGCTTAAAGGGAACATTGGACGAGGACCGTTTTGACCGGGCCCATTTGTGGGGACTGTTTTGTCAGTTAACCTGCAATAACAATTTGAGCACATATAATTTCTCATTATTCCCATCTGACTGGAATTCGGTGTGGAATGGGTCGCTGATCAAACCAGGAAAACAAACACTTCAACATTTAAAATTCAAATAAAAATGCAAGACTAGTCAGTGGACAAAAAAATAAATAACAATGGATAAGTCGATAAGCGTAGGATAAAGATGAAATAATCTTTTGTCTTTGTTTAGTTTAGGATAGAAGGAAAATCCGGAATCTGGCCATTTTTACAAATCCGGCTCCAGCAGAATTTTACTTTATAAATCCGGCGGAATCGGGCTGGCAGGTTTTGGTATAAAATATATATAAATATATAATAATAGTATTAATATTAATAGCTGCAGCAAATCCTCAATCCAGCCATTTTTGTAAATCCTGCTTCAACTTCAACTGACTGGATTTCACTTCATCTTCATTTTCATAAATTAAAAGTGGACGGATTTCAAAAATTTGAATCCGTTGCACCCCTAATTGATCGATGAATGCCCCGAATGGAAATGCTCGATTATTCATCAAATGATAATAATAACAAAGATAATGATAGATAATAAATTTAAATAAATAGATAGTAGATAGTGATAGTAATAACTAATAGGATAATTAATTTAATAGTAGTAATTTAATAGATTAATAGTAACTTGTAACATGACAAAAATTAAAATTGCATACCAGCGGTTTGTAACACTGTGGCAATATCTTTTTCAATTTTTTCTAGTGCTAAAAGTTTTTCACGTGGAGCCCCAACAATCTGGACAGATGCCATTGTAAAGTTTTATTTATTTTAGTATGATTTTTTGTAAATATAACAGCTCAGACATGAATCATGTCATTATTATGCTTGACAAAAGTTTGTTTCATCGTTTTTTCATTTAAAATTCCTTTCTCAATTTTTATTAATCGGTGTCTGTTGCCACTTCCGGTAACGACATGCATAATATTTACCTTTAAAAAAATAACGAAATTTGAAATATCTGACTAAAACGAAATATGACAATTTAATATTTATGTTTCCCTTGCAATAACGTTGAAAAGCAAACATGAAAGTGGTTATAGATATCACGCAAGTAGCGTCTTTATTTTCAACTTTAATCTTTGCCGGTGTGGCAATAATTTTAGGACAAGTGTTTGGAAGCAAACTACCAAAAGTAGAAAAATGGACACTCATTTGGTATATATTTGACTGCCTTGTACATTTTCTTTTGGTAAGAGTATTGGTAATTTCTTATTTTAGCGCAAATTATTTTTGGAGTAGTTTGAAATTTTAAAAAATCAACTTAACTTACTATGAAATATATCTAAACAAAAAATATTATATTTTTGTTCAAATTAAACTATTGTTTTTAATTATACGAAATTCAAAAATTGTATATTTCATGCATCTTCTGTGATTTACGGCGCCATTGTTATATAAACAAACAACGATTTCTGCTAGTTTTTAAGATAAAAACCCCTTTCAAGTCATCAAAACACAATGAAAACAAATATTTTATTAAATTTTATCATTAAATATTTCTTTTATTACTTATTGAATGTGTTTAAATTATTAAAAGTAAGAGGGTTTATTATTTTGCTATACAAAAATAATTTGCGCTAAAATAAGAAATTACCAGAGTATTAATAATTAATATAAAACTAATGTATATATAATGTATCGCCTAATCATTTTTTAAAAATTCGGCATCCTTCCGTCTCACGAGACGATGGTGCATCACCGTCCGCCATTGGGTTTGGTTGCATTTTCTTGAGTGGCTGTGCAGTCCTATCCTTGAGTGACAGTCTTTACCACAGTTTTTACACACGAGTTCTGTGCTTCCAAATGTTTTGGCCTTTCTCCTAGCTCTTCTGTCTGCAGCCTCCTCCATTCTTTGCTCCTCTGCTACTATCACACCCTCTTTGACAACTGTGCGCCACGTCGATCGGTCTTCTGCCTTACACTCCCAGTCTCTGGTACGTATTTTGGCTGCTTTTATGTCCCTTTGACAGACATCTGTAAATCTCAAGTGTGGGCGACCTGTTTTCCTCTTTCCTGAAGTAAAGGAGGTCCTTCCGGATGCGGCCGGGGCTCATTCTTTTAACATGTCCTAGCCATCTCAGGCGTCTTTCACTAATGCCGCATCATCCGCAAATAGTAGGTCACGAATTAGGACATCTGTCGTTTTGGTCTTGGCTCGGAGGCGGGGAGTGTTGAAAAGTCCTCCATCAGCTCTGGTGTGTAACCAGATTCCCTCACTGCTATCCTTGAATGCGTATTGAAGACGTACAAAGAAGAATATTGCGAACAGTGTTGGTGCAAGTACACTACCTTGTTTAACTCCGCTGCTGACTGGAAAGGCTTCTAATGTAGCTCGATCGAACTGCACTGTGCCCTGCATATTTTCATGGAACTTTCTGATGATGGCAAGTGAGTGAGGGGTACAGCTCATTTTTCCCAGTATTTGAAATAGCCCTTTGTGACTGATGAAATCGAAGGCTTTTGTAATGTCCACAAAGGCAATGTATAGTGGCATCTGCTGCTCTCTGCATTTTTCCTGGAGCTGTCGTATGGAGAAACCATGTCTATGGTAGACCGACCGGACCGGAAACCGCACTGAGATTCTGGATAGACACAGGATGCTAGGCTCTGTAAACGTGTTAGTATAGCCTAATCAGTATATAAATTATTATAAATGTATAAATAAAATAACATGACTCACATGAAGTCACATGACATGTCTGATGATGTCAATCTTGTTGAATTTGAAATACTACTAATACAGTTGACAGTTGAACTAAGTTATGTTGACGGCCAAGGGGTTTTCAAAATAGCATCGAGATAACTGATGATCGAGATAAACGACAACCAAAATATGGGGGCAAAATATTAACATGTGCTTAAAATTTCTTTCTGAACATGATTTTGCGTTAATAAACTAATGAGAATGTTCATGCACATGTGTTAGGAGGTTTTTTTACACAACAGCGTTGTCGTTATTTGTTTGATTAAGTAATCGGCATACTATAAAAATGTACATACATGTTTGCTAACAACAAAAGGTATATGTGCATCAACTGTTCATCTATTAATAAGGACCGGTGAACCTTAACTTCTTTTAGTCTGTATATTAGCTTATTAGCCGGAGTAAATTTTTTGTTGTATTACGTGAGAATACTAGAGCCAACACGCGAGTGACCGTGACATCAAAGCGTTTCCTTAATAATAATATTCCGATCTATAAGTAATATTGAAATACATGTCATCACTGTTAGTGGAGTTTGCTAGTGAATGATTTTTTATTTTAAAATTTTTTTGCATAGTAAGCGAAGCATAGTACCAGAAGTAAAACAGCGCTGAGAGCAGAACACAAGCGGGCTGTGACAGCAGACCCCGTGAGGTGGAAATTTCATGCTTTTCCCATGTTGGTTCTAAAATCTTTAAGGGAAAATTAGGACCGGACAATAAAACGGGCTTTCCTTTTAACAATTAACTGGTCTGCAAAAACAAACTGACTTGACAACAACTGATAATCGAGATCAGATAACCAACTTTAAATGGCAAATTGGGCCCTCTTTTGTGCTGGAGATATTCTGGGTTTGGCGACATAAAAGAATCGACATAACCGATGAGAAAATGCTTAGACGAAGAGAGATTTGGCGATTCCACTTCTAAAGCGCCAACTTAATAGGGTTGGCGAGATAACGGAGGTCGAGATAAGTACTTGACTTGAATCAAATAACTTTTACTTAATTACTTTAATTTTAACTTTACTATAGTCAATGGTGACATTTTTCAGTGATAGTTTTAAAAAATTATTTTATAGGAAGGAGCCTTTGTTTTAATATCACTGCTTGGCACCGTGAATGATTCTGAACACATCCTCTCATTGCTCTGTAAGTTGTAACAAAGCTATATTGTTGTTTTTTTACTAAAGGAATTTTTCCTACCCAAGACAAAGACATTAAACTTAAGACTGTAAAACTATGTATGGTATGTAGATCTAATATTTTTTATCACTTGAGAACAACTTTAATTTTAAGATCAAAATTGTAAGCACATTTTCATTTGTTGGCTAAATAATTTTACCTCAAATATTCTTATTTATCTTTTTTTATAAAATGTGTAATTATCCAGATTATTTAGAAGCATTTAGAGTTTTTGTTTCTCTAGTTTTATATTGGCTTACACCATAGTTTTTTTGTGGGGGTTTTATTTTAATTTTGTGTTGTTGTGAAACTTTATTAACTGATAATTCTTTTTTATTTCATGAAACTAATGGATTTTTAATGGGGAATTTTTTATATCTTTGTTCTAGGTTACTACTTCCAAATATTAGTTAAATCAGAAATATACATGTGTCATAGAAACTTAAGATGTTCTGTTTTTCTTCAAATCATTTGACCATATACACATTGACTAGTATTGTCACTTTGAATACCAGTATGTGATGTAAACTTAAAATGTTACCTCTATGTCTCATACAAATTTCATTTAAAGGGAAGGAGTATGGCAAAGCTGACAAGAGGTGGCTTGTCTCCGACCCAACCGTGGTCTCCTTGGAAATACTGACCGTGATTGTTGATGGCGGACTATGTTTAGTCTTGATCTGGAGCATCCTGCACAAACAGTACTACAGACATTTTGCTCAGATTGTGCTGTGTGTCTGTGAACTCTACGGGGGTCAGTATTACATTTCTCTAGCTTTTATTTAGCCTTAGAGCTTAGATTGTTGCTAACAAATTATAGTCAACTACTTGAAAACTGAATCGAATTTTAATCATTCAAATACACAAAACCAATTTTTGCAGGCTGGATGACCTTCTGCCCGGAATGGCTGACTGGCAGTAAAAACTTGGACACCAGCTCTGCCATGTATTTCTGGGTGTACCTAACATTCTTCAATGGCGTCTGGGTTGTAGTGCCCCTGGCCTTGTTGTACCAATCCTTTGAGGAGATGAAAGTTGTATTTTCTGATAATATTGAGTCAGAATCACTATCACCTCCTCTCAACAAAGAGAAGATTAACAGAAGAGAGAGGGTAGATGATAGAGAAAGATCAGCAAGTAATACAAAGAGAAGGAGATAAAAAAAACATCTTGTTTAAGGTCAGGATTAGGTCAGTATTCTCAGGGATTTCCATCTCATCCTAATGTAAACCATGCAACATCCAGTAATACATAACTTTTTAAACTGTCAGAAAGAAATCTCAATTTGGCTCAGATCATAAAAATATTTTGCTTAGTTCTATGAAGAGTTTATTTTAGATGGACCGGTAATTCAGCAAATAATTGCGAAATAAAGACATAAAATGTCATAGCTAATATTAAATCATTGCTGACACTGATAAATATTCATTAATTTTTGTGTGTTAATGATATACTCATCAGAAATAAATTATTTTATTTTAAAAAATAAGATAACCAAAAAAAAACATTTTAGACATCTTTGTAAACATATGTTAGAAAGAGATGCATTGGACTAAAAAGTTTGATTGTGAAACAAGATTTTTTAAAATTTAGTTTTAAAATAGACATTAAAAATGTTGCTGATATTTTAAAATAATATTAAAAATGTGTGTCACACTTCACCTTGAAGAATTTTGAGGTAGGGATCCAAATCCCTTATTTAGTAGCATTCATTGATCATGACTTATACTAATGGCGCAAACATTGTTAACTGAGTAGACATTAAATATAATTGATACTTTAGCATACCAAAACTTTTCCATCTAATACTAATAACCTTATTGTTACATAATAAGAGAAAAGGCAGATCTTAAATAAGTTTTTTTTAAACCTGTAATTCATACTCAAATCCATTGAAGTTTCTAACCATTCTTCATTCTATCTTTGTTTCCTCTTTTTTTTTATTTTTTACCAATAGTTTTTATTAAGAGACAACTTGAGGAACTCAGGGCTAGAGACTAAATTTGCAGGGCTTACTGAGAGTAAATAGAGTTGGGGACCTCAATATTTAAAACCACTGCTGAGTAATTACTATGTTGGTATGACGAATTGGGGTGGGGGGGGCATAACACAGAACTTGGTGGGCCCACAGCCAGAATGTTGGGATGCTGTTTGATGTCTGATGGGTCGACACAAACCTTGGGGAGGAAATGAAAATGTGGGGAAATAAGTGCAAGCTCACGGCAGGGGCAACCCAACATGACTGTTAACAAGATAAAAAAATTGTAATAATTAAATTATTTTCTTAAAATAAAGCTACGTTACCAATATTTTATTTACCCTACTTTGCCAATTTAGAATTTTTTTTATTTTAAGCAATACGTGTTATTTGTTTGCTTGTAGTTAAAGTTAATAATTTTAAGTTTGTAAACGTATCAGCATTATTTTTATAGTGACACAAATGAATGCGGTTCTGATGTCTAATAATTGCTTTTTATTTACAAATTTTCTTCTTTTAAAAAAAAAAAACAGTAAAAAAAATTTTAATTGTTGGTAATCTTATTGAACTTCTTGTTAAAAAACGCTCAGTATCAAAAATGTATTTTAGCGTTAATTTTGTACAAATCTCTTCTTTCTGCCAATCTCACTAAGAGATTAGCTATTTGTTTGCCTATGCCATAATAGTCAATATTTCCCTTGAGTTGTGCGCAGAAGTTTAGAAATACCGCTCAGCAAATTTTGTAAAATATTGCACACAAACTGGATACTGTGCAACTTTGCACATGAGTTTATTACTTTGCACATGGACGAACAAACCTCAGAGGGAACACAGATAGCAGTATACCTGTTTATTATTTGATGAGCCTATTTTAGCCTAGATAGATTAGCCTTGGTAGATTAGATGTCCTGCATATGACTTTGGTATCAGCCAGCCCATTAAATTTTTACAGTAGGCCAATTGAAGATATCCATGTACTACATGATGTAGGTTTTGTTATATGAGCTCAAATCAAACCCTAGTGAGGCAGCACGACTTTTGTCATTATTTTGTATTATTATCTTTTATTTCTTTTATTCAATTTTGTTATTATCGGACATGGGACAAGGCAGCAGCCATTTTTTCTCATTCCACTAGAACCACTACCACTGAGGTTTTGATCATTTCAGTGGAATTACTCTTGGTTTCTTCATTATATTAACTTACCCTCAATTAAGAGGCTTTATTTTGCAATGTTCCTGTAATCACTATAGGAAAAGAAATGTGTATTTAACAATAATTCTTCCTAATGCCATCTGCCTTTTTATTCCTGATACATAAGTGACTACAATTCATAGACCACCGTTTAGAGATGTCTAAAACAGAGCTTCCGCAGCAGCCTGTCTTATTGCCCTTGTTTTCATGATGACTGTTTTAAAAGTATGCCATGCCTAAAACTCATTGTATTATTCCATCTCAGAATTAGATTGTTTGTTTATTTAAAATAATTTGATTGTGTAAACTTGACCTTAGCGGCAGTTATAATATGCTAAAATGTTGATTCACAAGAAGTATGGACTTACCCAGACCTTCACCTATGCTAGAAAAGGCCAATAACTTGTTTAACAATATTTGATGACTGGTCAGTATCAGTTTCATGTATTCTCTTGCAACCAACTAAAAGCCTATTTTCTTTTTGAACAGATTTGGTTTAAACTCAAGAGAAGACTGTAATTACTAATACATGTGCTTAGTGTAACTTATTAGTAGGGTTGTAACAAAGAGAAATGACTTAAGACTCTGTGCCCATTCAGATGTAATGAAAATATCAACTTCCATCTGCAAACATAAGTATTATTGTTTCAGATATCTAAATGAAAGCCTTATTGCTTAATGTACTTGCAATAATAGCTACAAAAATTGATATTTATTAAAGTAAAACCTTTCACTTTCAGGCATAGACAGATGATGTTTTGATTTTTTCTTCTTGATCCATCAAATTTTTGGTTTGTTATAATATCTTCCAATAATATTTATCTTTGAACAATAATTTTTAACTACTGAATGTTTAGGGTTGATTTCCAATAAGCTATATTTTGTCATCTAATCCTCATTAAAAGGATATCTGTAATATTTTCCCATGTTTTCTATTGGATTTTGGATATGTATGTCTGTAGGTGTTTATTTGTACTTTATTCAGCAAAATTGATGAGGATATAGCCAACTTATGTCATGGTCCCTAAATTATCAATTCCCATTAGCGGATGTGTAGGTTCACCCTGGTGCGTGTAGGTTCACCCTCGTGGGTATGTAGGTTCTGGTTATCTTATCTTAGATATACAGACGCTCCTTCTATGCAGAAGATAATTGCGTCCACAGACCATGAGAGATGATCTGTTGGCAAGTGATGCCACGGCTATAGGGGTTCCACGCATTACCCCAGCCGCCTAACTATTGTCTATTTAGGTACCCATTCGGAGCTGGGTGACTCGGGGACTCCTCAGGCCGCAAGAACAAATCCTCACCTTCGTGTGGATTCGAACCCGTGACCATCGGTATGACAGTCGAGAGCGCTACCTCTCGACCACCACGTCCCACGTTGGTGTGTAGGATCCCCCTGGTGGGTGTGTAGGTTCACCCTGGTGGGTGTGTAGGTTCACCCTGGTGGGTGTGTAGGTTCATACTGGTGGGTATGTAGGTTCACCCTGGTGGGTGTTTAGGTTCACCATGGTGGGTGTGTAGGTTCACCCTCGTGGGTGTGTAGGTTCAACCCCGTGGGGGTGTAGGTTCACCCTGGTGGGTATGTTGGTTCAAGTAAAATAACGTCATTGATTGAGCCCGAAACACGTAAATGTAAGTTTAGAGTTGAGGCATTGTATGGCATGTACAAGTGTCTTGACATGAGTCATTGCCTAACAATTTACCCTACTACCTTCTAGCCTGTCAGTGCCCAATAACGGGAACATACTTAATTTCGCATTTTGTTGTCACCCCTTGTGGTGGTGTTGCCGGTTGCGGTCCACAACCCCCTCCCCTTTTTTTTTTAGTGACGGCTCTGATAAAAGAGTCATCAGGACCATGTAAGATAAGTGATGAGCACAGATCCGCTCCTTCCTTTCTTTAAGTCATCTGTAACATGTCAACATAAAACCATACAAAATAAAGTCAGTATCTGAATTCTTATGACTATGGCTTAAAATTATTTTTTCAAACAGGACGTGGATATAATATATAAATGGATAAGCTAATTTTTACATACGAATCAGTAAGAATAGGGGAGAGGATCCTGAAAATATACGGGGTGCAACATGGGGGCAAGGGCGTACGAAAAGAAATGCATTGTATGCGTAACTAATATTTGGATGGCCCCCAAAGGTGAAGACAAAAATTATTTCCTGTTCAACAGTTGCCAAGTCCTGAAAGCGTCTTTGAATGTATATGACTTCTGCAACTTACCCCTGCCTTTGCTCAATGCAGTTTATTTCTGGAAAACTTGTCATGATTTACTGTAGTTGGGCGAAATGTGTGGCATACAGCAGTTGAGACAGTTGCCTTTATGAAAAATGTTCAGCTTGTTTCCAAAGGCCGTGATTTGTGGATATAATAATTGGATTACCAATGCTTTTCGCCATTGAAGGTTTGTGTTAAGCAAGTTTAGATGTCTTGTCACATCAAATAAAAACCATAAATATGCCAGACAAGCGGGATCAGATAGTTCTGGAATTTGTTGTTCCTTTCTTTCCACGATGAATAACCGTTATTCTCTTATTTAAGTTTGAAGCGGCGCTTAACTGGTGACGCTTGACTGAGCCATCTTATCCTACTATTGAATACGTGATACACAATATCTCAGTGTGTTTCCTTAAACCTTTTTATTAAGCTTGTAATTCTGTGTGTCTGTCTGTTAGCATCAAATCTTCCAACATCATTTTGACGCACTTCGCATTGCTCGATTGAGCTGAAGTTTTGCACACAGCTGTAACTCCGGTGACAATATAATATTCCAACACTTCATTAACAGGTGGCTGTCAAGTTATTTGCGTTTTTGTGCCAAATTAAATATATATTTTTTTCGTACTATTACTATTACCTCAACAGTTGTCTTCCAGTTAATCAAAAGGAAATAATAAATACATTTTAAAAATAATTTTTAAAAAATATTTTTCTTTGAAGAGTAAGGTCTCATGTAACTGTAGCAAGCGGCGAAGACAATGAGATTGGAGCTTTGGAACTTGTGGACAACTTCACATACTTGGGGTGCAAGGTTTCCAACGCACTGTCAATCGAGGACGTAATAAACAGTAGAATTGGCGAAGCAGCTGCCAGGATGGCTAAACTAAAAAATAATTAGGTTTTTATTTTTTAATTCTGGCATAGATGAATGAATTCGCTGTGTTACGTCACAAAATGTGGGAGTCATGGAACTACCGAGACTTAACCGATTTCGCGAAATCATGAATTGCGACTTAACTGGATCTATATATGCGTTATAAAAATATAGTTAATCGAAACTAATCGATTCGAAAGGAAAAGGTAAAAAATTAACATGGTTGCGATAGGAAGGGAGGAAGGAATGAGAGGGAGGGGTTAGCCTATATAAAAAAATGCCTAGTCCCAACTGGTTAAAAAAATAATATTTCAAAGACGCTTTAACTTTCTGTCATTGATTCATTCAAGTTCAAGGAACCAAAATCTTCTTTGTGAACTTTGTGTTTTATGATTTTTGTGTCATGTTCAGAGGAAAAGGTTTTATCAAAATATCTTGTAGTTTATCAGAACTTTATTTTATTTCTCTTTTATAGATACTTCTCACGCATTTTCTTGTTAAAAGTATTTCACATGGAATATTTCAAAAGAAAAATTTTCATTGTCGAGTGGCAGCGCGCTCGACTGGCGTACCGATGGTCACGGGTTCGAGTCAATGTAAAGGCAACGATTTGTTCCCAGAGCCTAGGGCATCCCTGAGTCACCCCGCTCCGAATGGGTACCTAACACTAGTTAGGCGGCCGGGTAATGGGTGGAACCCTCTTAGCCGTGGCACGTGAACGCTGCATCACTTGCCAACAGATCATCCGACATATGGTCTGTGGACGCAATTATCTTCTGCATAGAAGGAGCGTCTCTATAGATAAGATAAGATAAATTTTCGCGAGCCGTAATGTCAACTCATTAAAATCCCAGTTTGGCCACTGTTGTTAGTATAGAATATAGACGTTGTAGCCACATTTTCACATGTACCCGAGCGCAAATTTACTAACCGGGTAATTAACGGGAACGGGTACCCGTTGACAGGCCTAATCGTAACACGCGTGAAACTATTTAAAACGTCATTAAAAACAAATTGCAAGCAATGAATTAGTTAAGTGGGAATTTTATATAAAGTTGTGAGATTTTTTTATGTGACGTCACATTTCTTTAACACCCCCTATTGTCTCTAACGCTTGACCCCATCCCCTAAGATAGTGCTTCTCAAAATTTTTAATTAAGGCTGACCATCAGGAATTTTTCCAATGCACCTGAGACTTGGGAACTATTTTCCTTCTACTGAGGTGGTAGGGAAATGCAATTTGTTTTATTCTATTTGTTTCAATGTATGTGGCCATTGCCTAAAATTTAATATTCTATAGTGTTAATATTAATGGTTGAAAATGGAGGATTATAATTATATTCTTCTGTCTTTTCTTTAAAACTTCGGCATCGGTCCGCGGACCCCTTCTTTGAGAAGCACTGCCATAAGAGAACCAAACGTAGTGGCGCTTACATCACTGGTGCTTTGATGCCAACATCAAACGAAGCTTGCTACTTATTTCATGCTTTCTCTTGTGGGTTCTCAAACTGGAGGATTATAATTAGTTTTAATTTTCATTTTTGATAACTTAACCAACCAGCGTCTGGCTGGTAGCCAACGGACCGGCACCTTTAGAATCACTGATGTAAAAGATATATATATAATATGTATAAATAAATTGTAAGGGATCAAATATATAAGTGGAAGGTTTATTTTAAGTTACCCGTTTTGATATGAGGTCACATTTCTTTGAAAAAAACCTATCCACCCTCGTCACAAAAGTGTTACCCCCTCCCCCAGGTGCGTGACGTCATTTGTGGACTGTCCCAAAGGAAGCCAGCAGCTTTGTAATATCGACATCACCGAAAAAGCTCATCCTCCCACAACACACACTTGACTCCTTCTATAGTGGGATGGTGAGAATTAAGATTTGTCCTTTTACTAGTTTTACACAAACGCCTTGGCCTTGAAATTTCGTCTTTCGGAGGTTGGAGGCTTAAAATCTCTGATTAAGGAGATTTAAAATACATTAGTCGGCTGAAGCGAAGTATGTCGACCGTGACGTCACGACTCTTCCAGTTTCTGGAAAAGAGAGTTCTATAAATTCTAAAAGGATTATCAAAAATGGAAGGTTTTAGGGTTTGGGTTAGGTATAGCCAGTGGCGTAGCTAGGGGGTGCAGGGGGGACATATGTACCCGGGCGCCACGTTAGGGGCGCCAAAATGAGTGTTAAAACTAGTTATTTAATTTTCTTTTTTAGGTAAACCAATGTATCCTAAATACGATTGTAATTTCAAACCAGTAGCCAAGCATGATTTTGGCGCCCCATTGAGCACTAAGGGGCGCATTCTACTCATAAACAAATCTACAATGTTCTATTTCTGATGGGTTTTTAGCGCATTTTCGAGAAGTCGAATGCGCTATTGCACCCGTTTTGTCCGTCCGTCTGTCATCACCCTAGATCTCAGCAACCATGAGTCCTAGACCCATGATGTATATATGTTTTTTGTATGTCCTGACCTGCCATTTGTGCATCAACACTCAGTAACTCGATCCGTTAAAAACCCCCGTTAAAACTACCAAAAAACATTGCGAATCGAGAGATAACACTGGCGCAGACAACGGCCGCCATTGCCGGAAGTCTTAGTATTATCAAAAGTATTCGTTTTTTTGTTGTTGACGACATTAGAATATGTGTAAAAGTTTAGAGAGTTTTACGTCATCATTTGTGGTGACTTCAATCAAGATCTTAGCGGCCCAGGGGCAGAAATTGAAAACTTTTTCGAAACAAGCTTCAACATTCAACTACTTTCACCAAGATTGGCAACCACGATCTATCAAACAACAATTGATGGAGTATTTGGGCGATTAGCTGATTACAATTTAGAATGTTTCATTTATGAGTCCTATTTCAGTGACCACAAACCACTTGTAGTTAAATTAAAGAGAAAATAAAAAATTTTAAAATGTAAAGAAATGACTTTTAAATAAAAAAAAATTCAGGTATATTCATTACACAAGAAAATTCATAAAAATATGTCTAAAATCTAAACACAATTACTGATCTATATAATAATGCGCCTAAGCGCGTCCGTCAGTCAGAAGCCCCTATACCACGCAACTCTTGATTACTTTTTTAAAATTGAAAATATAGACGTAAAAATCATAATGATTTTGGGTTTGAGATTAACAGAGGGTGTGGTTTTGCGCGCCGTAAAAAAAAAAACATTAAGTGGCGTCATGAAGCTTTTATTCTATTAATTTATTTGATGTTACTTTTTTATCTTGATTATAATCTGATTGTGTGAATATGCATGTGTGTGAGTGTGTTTATGTTTATGTGTGTATGTGCGTCTGTGTGTGCGTGTGACTGTGTGTTTGTTTTAGTTGTGAAATAACGATTTATTTCATAGATTGCTAAAAGTGAAATTAAATATTGAAAAGACGTTACCACGTAATCTTTTATGTATAGTTAAAATTATGCACTGGATTATGAAAAATTCCGTTAGTGTTATGAACACAAGTTTCTGCCGATGCGATCTGCATGGGTGCTTGAATAAAAGATAACGGGAAATCATTGAATGTGACTTAAAAACTGTTAATGAGAAGAACAATCTCCAATGATTTTTTCAGAGATGGTTTTTACATTATGCTTGATTTTAGAAGAAATGAGCCCTTGCGCCGGGATTTTAAATAATATTATGGTACGTGTATAAGTGTTTATACACTGTTGTAAGAGTGGGGTTAAAAAGCGGAATTGTATTTTTTTTTAAAGAGGAGCAATTTTGTGAACTATTTGAAGGGTGCATTTCATTTCTAGGGTCATGATTTTATAATATCACAGATCCCTGAGTGGCACTATTTCTCAGCCACTGATAATATCCTTTTGGAAAAGTTTAAACTCTTGATTACTTTTTTAAAATTGAAAATATAGACGTAAAAATCATAATGATTTGTGTGTGTGGGGGGAGGGGAGGGGCTATGTGCGAATGTGTGTGTGATTTGGTTATTTTTATGTCTGCTAATGTTGCGCCTCTAACATGACAACCAGTATTTTAAAAAGTAAATGTACAAACAAAAATAATAATAAATTTCTACGGTGTAGATAGAAAGGGGTACATTTTCAGCTCAAACCTTGCGATTTAAGGTGTTTCTTTAAAACAAATTAACTCATACATACCTTAATTTAGCATTAATATTCACATAATTAATATCTGACCCATAAAATAATCCTATTAATTTGACTAAGGCCATGCTAAGCCTAGAAACAAAGTCCTAACGAATGATGAAACATCCATTTTAAAAAATTGGGTACGTTTCTCGAACAATGCGGTTGCATGACATACGCTTTAGGTAAAAAATGTTCTTTAAGGTGTAAATATATCAAGTGTAAAGAAATATCACGGGTATTATTACTTATAAGTAGGATATAGCATAAGAAAGTGCGTGTTATGTCGAAAAAAAAAGCACACTGACAACAACTCATTTTGTGCCAAGCTGTTTTGAGTTTATTAGATGAATAATGTACAACGGGAATAAAGATTGATATAAAGTGAATTGTTACTATTAGAAAAATGCGTGGGAATATAGAATGATTGACATAACATTTATAAGGAGATCAATTTCTCATCATTGTCTTAAAAGCAGCATTGTTCTTATGTTTTTATACAAGTTAAAGGAACATGTGCCTTGATATCAAATAAACCATATTTTCCTCTCTCCCCAAGCCACAATATTCACAAATATTATCTGGCTAAGCATATTCTATTCGTATTGAAGTAATATAATGCTTAGACTATAAATGAAATGTGTGTTTTCTAAGAACCAAAGGAATAATGTGGAAAGATATTGTTTTCATGATTTGATTCACGTGAAAAGAAAGTGAGCCTTGCCAGTTAGATTTTTGTAACTGTTAACGACATTTGTTATCCTGGTAGAGTATATAGCATGCGTTATTAAAGGGGTTCGAGCATGGTGAAAGAAAGTCATCAATCGATCTGAATGAAAGGATGTGGTTGAGCAGGTCAGGGCCCTATAGGGGCTGTAGCTGGAAGGATGTGGTGGAGCAAGCCACGGATGATAATAATGATGCTATATTAAAGCAGATATACCAAAATTGATGGGTAATATTTAAATTAATAATATTGTTATTTTTTTCGACACACATAACGTTGTTTTTATTAAAAATGGGTTCGATTTATCACTACCCTACTTTCCAGATGCGTTTACATTCATTTTAAAGTTGAATTTGAGACCCAAAACCAAAATAAAGTTATTCCTATTGTGCCTACCCCGTAGCGTAGCACGGGTATTTTGCTCGTAACTACATAATGCTGATATCTAACATAAGTACTGATACATAATACGAAAATGCGCTAACACGTCCTGAGTTCCAAAAGGGACCAGGCTTAACATGATTTTTTTTTAAACTGTGAGTTGCAAGTAGTGGAAAATTGGGAGAACAACTTTGGCGCGATATTTTGAAAAGAATAATTATCTTTATTAAGTTACTAGTTGCACAAAATTTGACACTGCGTGGCTGGCCGTGATGAACATCTGCATAAGGACGAGGAGAAAAATGCTGGCAACTTTCTCTCTGTGATCAAACTCGTTGCTCTGCTCAGTATGATCCACTGTTAGAAAGAAGAAAATAAACCTACAACATGCCCGAGAAATTCCAGGTTCATTATCTTATTTATAACCAGAAAACTAAAATAAATGTATCCACCTGCTTACATCAGCTGTATTAATGAAATCAGGAAAAAACAAGTACTACGGTATCTTACTTGATTCAATACCCAATCTAGCTCACCGGGAACATCTTTGTCAAGTCATCAGATTTGTGGATGTGGATTTTCAAACTAAAAAAGTTAACAATCAAAGAATCATTTTTTAGGTTTTGTTCAGATACATTCCAAAGATGCAGCAAGCCTTGAAAGGTTATCGTAGAGAAATTGGAATCTGATAAACATACACCTAGCCGACTGACGGTCGCACTGTTATGACAATGCTGCGGTACTGACTGGGCTTATATCCGGTCTTCAACAGTGAATATGTGCTAGAAATCACAGAGTAATATTAGTCAACTGAGATAACCATAGCTTAAACTTAACAGAAGTATACTCTAGCAGGAGTGCACTTAGTTAAGCAAGATCCAATGGCAATCACTTTTTTTTTTTTGGAATAATTGAAATTATACATTTGTTTTTCTCTCGGAAAAACTCGTTGGGAAGAATTAAAAATAGTTGTGCCAATCACAGTAAAAAGGGAGTCTGAAACACCTTGGAGTGCACGATCAGAAGCTGTTAAAGCTATTTATGAAGGACTAGATGGATTAACTAGTAAGGCTGTTGGAAAAATTATCAAAAAATGCCCTCATGACGCCGGAAATCAGGAAAAAGTGATGCAAAAACTTTGCTGGCAGGTATATATTAAATTTTAAATTCCTAGTTTTATTACATTTCTGAAACATCATAATTGGGGAATTGATCGTGTGCAGAAACGGTTGCAGGATGCTACGATGAATTTCATGGAAGCAGCATCTGAACTTGAAAATGGAGCAAGAACTTGTCAACATTCGTGATGGTTGAGGTAGACAATGTCAAACAAGATGCCCAACTTCGGGGATCGAGGTTGACAGAAGGATTAGACACCGAGGGAAGCCCGGAGAACTAGCAAGAGATGCAGGACTTTCTGCAGGATTAGAAATTGCACGTGCTATGAACAACGTAATTGATACTCATTGATAGACTCCAACAGGAGATATCAATACGGTTTTTACGCCTAAAAAACCTCAACACCAAATTTGGATATTTGCTGGACGTCAAAGCTCTTCTCGCTGAGACAAATGTCGATACACTTCATCAAAATTGCTTTGATTTTGGGAAATTTCTATGACACTGACGTCAACCGTCACGAAATGTGCACAGAAATAGAATACTGCAAAATGCGGCTCAGTACCCAGACTGAAGGTCTACCGGAAACTACTTTGTATCTTCTTGGTTTTATTGTTTCTTAAGGAGATCACGTATTTCAGAATCTGCGTATTTCACTGCAAATACTTCGATGAATTGCTGTTTCAGTTGCAAGCGGGATCGGTCTTTCAGCAAACTGAAACTTATTTTGTCTTCAACTCCAATGGGACAAGAAGTCTGAGTGATCATGCACTCCATAGCATCGAAAGAGAAACATATGGTAATTTTAATTTTGATTACGTGATTGCCAAGTTTACGACAGTCAAAGCAAGGAGGGTCCTTTTTTGTAAACTATGTTATGCCATACTTTCATTCATGTATAATTAGTAGATTATATACATATTACAGCCAAAGCCCGAAATCGGCCAATTCGTTAAGTGACCAATGTCACTGTATGAAACTTATTAAATTTAGTAATCCATTTCTTTCTGTTATCACTTATTACAACAGGTGAACTTTTATGACATTTTAAAATACATAATCGTTTACTCTTTATACATTTGCTGCGCGCTTAGTACTGCTATTGCATCGACCTGACCACCCGTCAATGATTGGGAAAACGCGATGGTTCGTAATAATGTTTCTTCTGTGCCCACGGATTCTAGTGTGAGCAGTTTCTCATTTACAATGGAAAACTCGCTTCTGGAATTCAGTTGTTTGAGAACAACATGATCTATTTCTAGCTTGTAGAAGCCATCCTATACGTTCATGACAACTGCAAGAACGCTTCTTAGATCACTGTGACCTCTGTCAACACCTATTATACGAACGTGGACGTTATCTCCAACTTTCACTAGTTGTAATTTGACATCTGAATTTCTAAGCATACTTCAAGCGTGACCTTGCAAACTGGTGTGAGCTTTTGTTCTCGTCTTCCTGATTTCTTGCTTAATGTGACATAGCCTTCAATGTATTTTACAATACATCTGCACCCTTCGTCTAATTCACTGCAGGTTCCACACATTGCATGCAGATCTTTGCCCCAGGAATCACACAAAAGGGACAAACTGTACTCTTTTTGACATACTATACACACCTTTTTCACATGTTGATTGTCAGGCAACCGGTCTGAACTTTCCGATGGTTCCACCACCAGCACGGCAGCATATCCATTTCTAGAGGCAGTCCCTGCATTTATAACATCCTTCATTTCTTATTGGACGTTGATAAGGTCTTTCACCGTAGCTACATTATAAATCACATCTCTGAGCAGATTTGAGGTAATCAGCCCAACTTTTGTTTTGCAGCCAAACATGGTCTCATATGGCTACTTATAAATGCTTTGGTGATGAAAATAAACGTTTTTTCGTGAATTGAACAAATTTGAGATTCTCAGCCCAATATCTTGATTCATTTGTTTGCATCCATGTCATCATGATATTGTGAACATCATGGTTGGCACGTTTGACGGAACCTTGGCTTTGACAATGCATCCGTTTTCCGTGCTCCAGTTTTAGTTAAGGCCACATGTACTCACAATGAAACACTGTATCAGAATAATATAAACTAGTTACGATGGCTGTACTTTTCCAAAAAGGACAGACTAACAAAATAGTATGGTCACAGCGTGGCAACCTTTTTCATAGCACGCACACGCCAACATAGCAGAAGTGACAGATGTACCGCTAACCGGGCTTTGGCCAAGAATACCCTGCCACTTCGCGAATCGTCCGGCCAATGTCCTCAATAACCGTACTTCGTTGTTAGGACATACCATATATATATATCAAATAATTTATCTACAATCGCATAAAGAATTGTTATTCTGTATTCTATTTCATTAAAATACAATTTCCTTGGAAAATTGATCCCCAAAATCTGTCGGTTCAAAAAGGGGCGCACATTTTGTGTCATGTCCCCGGGCGCAGATGACCCTAGCTACGCCACTGGGTATAGCTTTAGAATTTTCGGAAAATTGAAGGTTTTAGGGCTTGGTTAGGTATAGAGTATAGCTATAGAATTTTAATTTTAAAGCTTTTTAAAGGACGTGCTATAACAACAAAGAAGGCCGCCATGACCATGACGTCACGGTCGACATACTTCCCTTTTATCCATTAGTCTTATGGGATTCAGCCGGGACTTAACAATTAATAATAATTCAATATATGGGTGTTTTCGACTAAGCGAGGTCCGACTGTATTATATTTATAGGTACACTTGGGCCTATTAACTGACAAGTAGAATGTATATTTTTGCAAGCATCTAAGTTTGTTTCATTACATTTATTCTGTACTTTATATTTTTCTTTTTATTTACAAATTTGCTGATTTCCGCTTCCTTTTCTATTCTCCACCAAAAAATAGAAGACTCGGACTAAATTGTCTTGAGTTAAATCTTGAAACATCAACTAAAATGAAGGTCTACAAATGCTGCGTTACAGGTAAATAAGACATTTTTATGTTTAATATTTAAAAAATAATAATCCAAAATGAAACATTTATTTATTATATCGAAATGCTCGTCTTTTGTATACATCCCTTGGTCTATATTTTGTTACCGACCGTAATTTCCGTATATCATAAGCATGAACTATTTAAAGACCAGAAACGTCGAGTCAGAGCATCGTATGTTAACTTTTAATTGATAAAAGGCATTTTAAAGGCTACAGTGAATTACTTACTTTCAGAGTTTGTTAAAACTACATAGTTTGGATTTTACTTAATGCCTAAGATTTGAGATATATGACTAAGTAAGACGTAATTACTGACACTGGTCGTGGTATCAATTTTACGCAAGTTGTGTGTAGTGTGTTCAAGCGGTGAGATATTTTACTTTCATTGGTCTGAATGTACAAAAAAAGCATAATATAACTTTATTTTGAGCTTAATGAGATATCGATTAATTGAAAAATGCTCTTAATTGATTTTAAAGCCCAAATCAATTCATTTTGTTGAAAACTAATGCTTCCAATAGAAGTTATGATTATTTTTCCAAGTTCGATAAGCTTAGAAAAAAAAAAAGAAAATGCCGATTGTCATTGAGTCACCTCCCCTTATTAGCCTTATAAAGAAAAAAATAAGGGAATCTTGTTTATCGCTACTCTTTTATTAATTTTAAGTCTTTAAATTTAATTAGACAATTTTTAAAGTAATTTTTGTTACATTTTTCTTAAATTTAATTTGGCAAGGACTAGTAATAATTAATAATTAGTTGAATTTTGTTACTAATAAATACCGCCAATATTATTACTACGACTACGGACTATTACTATTACTATTGCCTATTGGCAACTATTACTATTACTACTACTATTACTAACTTTAACTAAACAATCAATTTAAGTTACGGAGTGATTATTCACACAGCTGTGGGAATAACGTCTGCGTTATAGACACAATGACGCATGCGCACTGGTGTCCATTTGAACGATAAAAATTTATGACCTTAAAAAACGCTAATTTCTCATGAGCGTCGGTAGAGGGATGGTCAGAACCAGTGAGTCTTATTTTTGAGGTGGAGGTGGATCGAATCCATGAGGTGGCGCATAGTTTTTCCTTTTTTTATATTAAAAAAACAAACAAATTATTATATTTGTAAACCACAATAAGTTTTTATTACTTATGCTATGATGATATTTATTAATTTCCCCCAGGCCTATCAATTTTTATACCCTCCACATCTATAGCTGTCAAATAAGGAAGCTATGCTACATAAATTATAAATGACTAGCAGTAATAGTAATAGTAATACATAATGAATTCTCATATATGTATTGTCAAGCGGGGGGAGGGGGTAGAAGATTTCATTTTATGACTGAGTTAAAAAGATAGCCAAATGACCGTACTAAGATAAGGGCCCATTGTTTAAATGAAGTCACGCACCTAGAGGGGAAACGGTCAGACATTTATGAAGAAGGTTGGGAGGGGGTAAGTGTTGAAGAAATGAGGCGTCACAAAAAAACAGCACAACTTCAAATAATAGTTGTTCTTAAATATTGGATTGTTTACAATTTGTATATTGACGTTTTACATGGATTCACGAGTGTTGTGTTATTAGAGTGCAGACTTACACTTAAATACATAATTACATTACAAAAAGGTACTTGAAATATGTTCAGTTTCAAATAGAAAAAAAACCTGCTTAAATTGGGGATGGGGGAGGTGCCAAACTTTTTGACGACTGGTTGAGACTTGAAAAATCAACAAAAATTGCGTGATGTCATTTATGGACGACAACGTAAACTATACTATAATAAATTGGAATATTTTTTGTCTAAATTCTAAATGTTAACAACACTAAGACAAGTAAAATTAATTTTTAATTGAAAATATAACTATTAAGATGACATTATTAATATAATGATTTATGATGTTCATATTTAGGCCGTAGGCTATATAGGCCCTATAACAAGCCTATTTACGATTCAATATCAATAGCTACTAGCCAAACGACCTATAGATTAGTATGCTTTTATTTAAAGTCAGTATAACTATCACATTTTTTGGCTGTGTGAATAACGCTCACGTTATCCACACAGCTGTGTGAATAACGCTTGCCTTTATAAGTTAAGAACCTAATTAATAATTGTCTTTTGCCTAATACAAATATTAGTAATATTAATATTAAGTCCAAATTGATACATGCCTTATAATTAACAATGATAAAGGCAATAAAGGTGTAGTAATCCTTTTATCATAATAATAATAAATTAAAATCTTTTAAAATTATCTTCTTTTTAACTTTTTTACAAATAACAAAGATGTTGACATAGACAATTGACATTGACAAATATTTGTTTATAATTCAATCAAAAGAAAAAAATCTCAATAATTTAATAATATAAATATAACATAGTAAATTATAGCTTTAAATATAAGTGATAATAATTAAATAATATTCAAAATCAAATGCAGCCAGAACTTGGAATTACTTCATCTGGCAAATAGTTGACAAAGACAATGACAAAGCTTAGGCTTATGAATTATATGTTGAAATGTGAATACTTGTTAATGTTATTTACTCAGAAAAATGTTCTTATTATCTTTTAATGAGATACTGACATCTACAAATACTTGTTGAATTTCAATTTTATATTTTAGTGTTAGTATTCAGACCTCGTTGGTGCGGCATATTTTAACAAATAATTTGTAATAATTTGTGTTAAATATTATTTTTAAAGTACAATACTTACACTGTAAACATTTCATTATAGTTATTAATTTAACTGTACCATGCATTCAATTAAAATACAATAGGATTGCATATGTTTGAACTGACTTTTATTTTTGTTATAATTTTCAATATGATTTTTTCAACATGCCTTCATATATAATTTTTTTTAAATTCAGAATTTTGAGTTACTTTAAACATTTCTTATTCATTGTTTTGTATATTGGATTGTAAATGTAGGCACTTCGATACTCGTTCGCGCATCACTCTGTGCATGTCGTAAATTTACGGAAAAACTTTTTCGGAATATTTTGATTTGCTCTCCGGTGACCCCCGAAATACTCATTTTACGTCATTGTAATCGAAAAACAAATGAATTTTGTTATCGAGTACGTTAATTGATTGTCTTCCGGTGCCGGTTTCACTTTCCAAGCAACGCGGTGTTCGCTGGATATTTTTCTGTGCTTCTTTCACTATCGGTAAGCTACTATTTTCTCAATTATGTTGTATTTAGTTACAAAAAGTTAATCTGACTTATTCACGCAAATTTAACATATGAATTCTGTTATGAAAATCATTGATTTGATTACTGAAGCCTTTGCTGATTAGCTGTGTAGACCTATCCAATTTTCACTGAAACATCGGCACCGTATAAAAACAAAATGGCCGATTTATTTCTTATTCACCGGCGGGATGGTATTATAAGAAAAACTACTAATAATAACTTAAGCATATTTGCAATCTTTGATCATCCGAAAATATACAATTAAAACAATGACATTTAAAATAAATTAATGTAGAAATTACTATAATACTTTAGATAAGTCAATAATGATATAAGATGAATGAAAATAAACCGATGAAATCAAAATAAATAAACACTGTTACTATAAATAGAAATAGTATTAATATTCCTCGTTTCCATTATTTTGTTTTTTAAAATGATAAATTGTTACTTAAATACATATTTATTATGTTATATNTAATAGAAAAATTGTTATGATAAACAATAAAAATGTCATTAATTAAATAAAAATAAAATTTGTTACTTACCTCAACTTATTGTATTTAACTTATTTATCTTAAATTATATTGCAATGAACAATGTTAATGTTATCAATATAAAAATTATAATGGAAAAATATTTTTAAATTATATTAAATTATAAATATAACTAAAAGTATTTTTTTTCTTTCAGTTTCAGCCTGCAACTGCAAGGACACCAGTCCAAAGGAAGAAAATGATGGAGCCATTCAGCTCTTCTGACATTTCTCTAGCCAAGGCTGGCTTTAGGCATAGGCAAACTAGGCAGCCGCCTTGGACCTCCGATTAGTCTCATCATTAGTGGGGGCCTCACAGAAGAATCTTTTCATATTTATTTTTCTATTACATTTAGGCTATTTAGGGCCACCGAATTCACTCTGCCTAGGACCTCCAATGCACTTCATTAATACATAATGAAATTATTCGTCCACAAATACCACAGGTTATTCAACAGACTTTAGAGGTAGCTGATGTGTACAAGGACTCAGACCATCCAGAGGAAGACAGTGAGGGTTGCTTAGATAGAGTAGACGCAAGAAGTCAGCACTGAAGGCCTATTTTTAAACGTGAGGTATGGCTAAATGTCAGAGTAAATTATGAATTAATTATTATTTTTTTATTTTCATTAGCTTTCCATCTTCTTTCTCATTTAAGATGTGAATCAATGCAAAGAATAAATAATAGTTAATTAATATTATGTTTTGTGTTTATATTGTAAAAATATGCCTTTATTTTTCATTGTAAAAATCTTTGATTTTTGTTTTAAAAAATTGTTAATAATTTTAATCTTTTTTTTGCAGGTTTTCTTTCAAGCTGCCATTGGAATGATTGATATAAGCATTATTATAATTATATTTGTTATGGTGATTCTTAAATTGCCTTTATAATAATTTTTTAAATATTTTTTTTGGAAGTATTTTTTGTACCCTTGTGGTATATAAAATTTATAAAATAAAATGGTGTGCATCTATCTGGAACCTTTGTTGCTAATTGTGTTGTATATTGCATTAAGAATGTTTCCTGAGAGTTTGGTGCAGTTATCTTTGCAAACAAAAAAGTTATGTGTCTCAGTGTGAGAGAATGTGAAAATCCGGTCACAAGTTTTCAAAGTTAATTATACAGGTTATAAAAGGGGCAAAAAAAATCGACAAAAAAATTCATAACTCCACTTCTATAAAAGATAGAAAGACAATTCAAGTGGTTTTGAAAAGGTCTTGGCAAGCCCTTTAAAATGGTATATAATTTGAGCCTATTGGACAACATTTAAATTTTCTGTCAAAGTATCTAGTAAATGTCTCCTGAAAATCTCTAAAAAAAACTCCACTTCTATAGAAGATAGAAAGACAAAACAAGTAGTTTTGAAAATGTCTTAGCAAGCCCTTTAAAATGATATATTATTTAAGCCTATTGGACAACATTTAAATTTTCTGTTGAAGTACCTAACTAACATAGATGTGAATAATATTGAACCAAAATATTAAAGAGAAAAGAGGAGGTAGAGAAGAACTAAGAAGGTCTAGCTTATGTATTGCTTATGCTACTGGATCATTTTATGCCAAGTCAGAATTAAAATCGGACATAGAGGCAAAAGTATTTTCGCTAATTATCGTTGTAGGAATCAAAGTTGGCGGCCAGAAAGTTGGTCACGTCCTGGACTGTACATTTGCTTTGTTGCTGTTGCCTCCCTTTATTGTTGTATTTCCTATGTTGTCTCCCTCACCGGGGAACGCCTCCCCTTCTAATTTAAAATAAATAATAGAATAGAAACGGGGTGGGGTTTGGGGAGGGGGAATGCCTCCCCTTATTATTAGATACGAATCATAAGCCAGTGAATTTGAAGGCTAGCTATTTTTCGTCTTGCCACCGTAGCGCAAACATCACATTGGAAATTTATTAGTGATTTGCTATATGGAAGCTGATTAAGGTGTTTTACTAGTGATATTTTTTCGGAAGGATGTATCTCGAGAATTATTTATAAAGTGTATTTTTCGTGATTTTCTTCCATTGCCCGCCTATTTCATTTTCAGCATTTTCCCCTAAGTTGGGACTATCGATCCGCCCGCCATCTTTGTGACTTGCATAGCAACCAAAGATGGTGTCCGGAAAAGACCGTAGTTTGACCTGATCCGTACAACGATTTTACCAGTATTTTAAGCATTAGTTTGCTTTTATTAGTATTTGAAAATTTAGGGAAAAGAACTCGAGAACATCATGAAAAAAACATATTCTCTATTAATACTAAGGACCTAATAGACCCTATTTAATTTAATAGTTAATAGGCATTTACCCCATTTCCTAAGACTTTGTTCTTGTATTACAGGTGATGAACTTTTTACTGATACTTATCCAATTGAAGTTACTGGAGGCTTATATAGGATTAAAGGAAGGGTGAGTTGTTTTTTTGTTTGTTTTAATTTTAGTTTTTTTTCTGGGGTGCCTTATCATTACTTAGGGTAGAGTGAAGACAGAAAAATAGTTACTGGTGGTAGGTACTTTGACACTCATTCGCACATCGTTGTGAGAAAAATATATATAACTTGTAAAGGAAAAATCAGACACGAAGGTGTGGGCTTACTGAGTTCAATTATATACATAATTTTTATATGGGTTATATGTACTAAGTTTGGTTTTTGATCTATCCATTAGTGAGGTAGCCTATGACTATGATTAACTCATTCGCTACTAAGCACAAAAACCAAAACACCCCCTGGAGTACTAAGCAAAGGGAGATTACTCTCAAGAACATGCACCCCCATGTTATATAAAAATATTTTTAAACATCTAAATGAAAATTTAAAATAACAAAACATGCACCAAAAGAAAGAAAATTGGATGAGCTTTTAAAAAATGTATAGGTTGATGCACTTTTATTCACAAATGTATTTTATATAAATCTTTAAAAGTGTTTTTTGAAAATTTACATCACTATTTTTGGGCATCTACCACCGTTGTTTATCACGTTTTATTGTCTCATGAAACTTTGAGAAACATCTTATCCACTGGCAAATTCAATTTTGTAATTGGTTACTTGATTCTAATCATGATATTGATGTAGAGGAATTTTTATATGTCCTCATTAGTAACCTCCTTCCACAAGGTGTCTTTCTGGCTCTTTGCTGCGGCTCCGCGTATTGTTTGTTTCAGCATTTAACAACTATTATGGCAGAGTTCAAGAAAAGCTTTAAGTAGTCTATGGGACTGCTGTCAGTAGGGAGAAAATGATTTCCCCTATTATTTCATTAAAATTATATAGCTTGTCTGTAAAACTGATCAACTTGTGTGACCAAGATTCAGAGACAGTGTCAGTGTCTCAACTGTCTCCATCACTCTCGTTAGCTTGATTCGGATCAGTTATTATTATTATTATCAGTAATATCAGTTATCACTATCAAAGTCTATTCTTCCTAATTGTTTGAGTTATTAACTGCTGCATAATTAGACGTTGAAGCAGCAATTAAATAGTCAAGAAAATGAAAGGCCATTGCATCAAAATATTCAGAAACCACACGTTCAAATTTCACCAAACATAGTCCGACTTCTAAGCCACACAACTTTCGAACCGTAAATGATATAAACATCCGTTTTTTTAAAAACAAAATCAGCAAGGTTTCTACTTTTCAAAAAGCGGAGAGCTATTGAAGGCTATTCGCACGGTAACGATGCTTCTCGCGAGGTCGCGTGATGCATGAGCGTTGCTAGACGCCATGGCGCTTTTGGGCGCATTAGTAGCGAGGGGGGTATGTCGCATTCAGTCGCAATAGTAGCGAATGAGTTAAAGTTTATTAACTCTTAATGTACCAAAGAGCGGTAATGCGCGACCCGATAGAACTCTTAGAACCGAAATTACAGAACATAAAAACTCTTCAGTGTGTGGAAAAAACAATGTTTTTGACTTCCGGCAAAGTGGCTGTTTTCCTCGCTAGTGTTATCGCTCAATTCACGAAGTTTTTTTGGTAGGTTTTACTCCTTTTTTTTTTCAAAGATGCGATTTCGCTATACTTTATTACTAAAATAATAGTACTAAACTACAGGTAAAAATAGTTTATAACTCAAGACGGTATTTCATAACCAGTTGATCGCAATTCAGTAAATTCTTCCGGGACTGGGGCTGAATTTTTCCGAAAAATTAAAATAGACAAAAACAATTATAGCAGCCAAAAATACCATTTATCAAGGGCACCATTCTCTTGGCTTTTATAATTTTTTTTTTTTCATTTTATCACTTGTAAAGTATTACTTAAAGCAGTGCCACATAAAATTCCATTCTATTTAAAATGAAGAGTTTCTAATGCATTCTGTTTGATATTTATCAGCCATTCAGGGAGAACGAAAAAAAATCATTTTCAATATTAATTTTGCTAAGTTAACTAAAAATGTTTAATGAGTCCAAATATTACTTCCAGTATGTAACTCGTTCAGACAAGGTTGATGATTCTTTAATTGGTGCAAACCCAAGCGCAGAAGAGCAAAATGAAGGTACTGATGATACTGCCGTCTCTGGTATTGATGTAGTACTTGACAACAGGCTCATGCCAACTGGATTTGGAACAAAGAAAGAATACATGGCCTATTTCAAAGATTTTGTAAAAAGGTAAATATGAATAAGAAAGTTGTTGATCAACATAGGGTCTATTTTAACAGGTTTGCAATTAATAAGTCATATTAAGTTAACATTTTATAGAGTCAAATGTATTTTCTGTCCTGGGAATGAGAAACTAAGGTACTTAAGCTACTTCTTTTAAAATTCAGGATGGAGGAGTACAAAAGAAGCATTTGCCCTGATGTTGATATTGAAAAATGGCGACTTGAAGTACAGGCAACATTTAAGCATGTAGCTGCCAACTTTAAGGACTACGAATTTTTCACAGGTAAATAGGACTATTTTTCCTTTGATCTAATATCAATAAGCTGATTCTTAGTCTTGTTTGTGCCATCATAACACACATTATTTTATTATAGGAGAATCCGGCAATCCTGATGGGAACATTGCCTTGGTTAAGTGGGAAACTCCAGAGGGAAAGACTGATGAAGAGCCTTACATCTATTTCTTTGTTGATGGTGTCAAGGAAGAGAAAGTTGTAAGTGATTTTTAACCTTTATATTTAAGTTTATTTTAGTATTATTACTATTATCAAGTTTTATGCTCCCCAATTTTTTTTATTTCTTTGCTGCATGCAAATACGCTATATACCTGTACTAATTTTGTAAAATTTTAAGCCTTAATGATTAGAATGTTGTCTATCTATTTACTTGTATGAGGTGAGTTGAATTCTGCTGTTCAGGATTATTTTCAGGCAAGTGCTTGGCAGGATCTATTATTTTGTGTGTGATGCTTGATTTTCTAACAAATTTGAATCCTCATTGTAGAAATAATTTAGCATTTATTTTAAAAAAAGAATTATTTTTATAAATCCCATTTCATTTCCATAATTTTTACCACTTTAGGGGCCCGTCACGCACTTGGGGGAAGGGGTGTGGGGGTGTATAAGAACTGTGGCGTCACGTCAAAACATGATACTTAACATAAGTTCCACTTAAATATTCAATTGCTTACAATTTATTCTGACGGTTTACATGGTTTCATGTGTGTTACAATATACACTAAATACATACTAAAATAACAATAAAAATGATACATGCTTAATTTCAAATAGAAAATACTACTTTTACTTTTAGGGGGGTGAAGGTGTAAGTTTTTTGATGAAGTGAATGGGGGGGGGGGGGTTAAAAATGACAAAAATCACATGACATCATTTATGGGTGGCTCCTTTATTAAAATGATATTTTAAAAAAACCGTTGAAGAAGCGATTTTCCTATTCTTTATTATAAAAATTATAGTACTAAACTACAGGTAAATATAGTTAACTCAAAACAGTGTTTTGGATGCGTAAAATAAACCATTCTTAGCCTGAGAAATGAAGTTAGTATGACAATATTATTTTTAAAAATTTAAATTTCATAAATTGATGCTGGAAATCCTTACGAGAATGAGGCGGAAGTTTATTGAAAACCTTATGCGACTTTTAGAGTATAGACCAATTACTGTTAACAACCACTATCAGTTCCTCCCCTCTTAGAAAGATAAGAAATAATGATGCTAATGTCACTACCTGACAAACACAAAATCGTTTTCTCTAACCTCAATGTCCAATAAATTAAACCCCTAAATGCTTGCAGCAGTGTGTCTATCACTTTAGTAACATAACATAGAATAGGAATGCCATACTGCTTTTTTTAAAAAATACAAGATGAAGTAATGAATTGTATAATCAAAGAATAATTCAAAGCTTTAATTATAGACTAAAAAACAAGTAGACGTTTCGGCTAACTTCTTCATCAGATAACATTACTCAAGTATCATCGACAATTCAATTTAGCATTGCGAAAATACTTGATGAATGCATTAAAATTATTCTTACATGTCTTGGCAATGTCCTGCTTCATTTTATTTTGTAGTTTAATATCTGCCTTTCTCAGTTGATCCACCACACTAATAGCCATATCTTTTAGCTAAGGATTATTGGCAGCAAGTGGTGGTACACCATGCAGGGCTGGAAAAATAACATGAAGAGGTTTCATGTGAATATTATATAAAGCCACACGTTTAACTACTTTCATATAACTTATTGTGTTAGAGATAATTAATTCTTTTTAAAAGTTGTGTACAAATTATTATTGCACATCTGTTGTATATTATAACCCCCCCTGCATGAGGTATTTACTTACACTTACGACAGACCATGATTGTGAATATTCTCTTTTCTTTTTACAGTAAAGATCGTCTTCCTACCATCTATGACAGTTTCTTCCACCTGCCTATCTCATAGAAGAGGTGAAACTAAAAACACAGCCCATTATAATTTATTCATCCTCTGCAGTCTCTTAATTTATTTAATTCTTTGGAGGCACAATCTTACATGTTTGGAGAAATTTACACAATTTCATTAAATTTTATGTAAAAGAAAAAATGTAGAAATTAGTAACGCCAATCAGATAGATATTATTGGCTTGTTTTTTTTCCTGACATGGCATTAAAATAAATTAAATATCAGGATGTTCATTTTGAGTAATGAGGACTATACTACAAGATTTGACATATTTAACTATGTAATTTTAAAAAAAATATGGTCCTACTTATACATGTGACAAGTAATTTTATTAGCCAAGCAATGAACCCATCAATGGCTGGGAATTGTACAAATTATGTACAATTTTGTTTGTTAAAAGAATGTTTGATGTATGTTTGTGAACCTGAAAAGAAATATATAATGAATACATAAAAGTCATGACTTAATTGTTCTTCATTTTTAAGGTCTATTTCGTGCTTTATTATTTTGAAGTTTTTTAAAGTTATTTTTGGATACGTTATTATGGTCGTACTGTTGTGAAATCAGTAAATATATTGAAAAAATAAAATATTGTCATAGAGATCCAAATGAACGGTAAATGTAGTAGCTTAACATAATATTTGTTAAAAGTAAAGCAAGGTAAGGGGTGAAAATGGAACCACAAAGATACTCCAATGAGCCGAAACACATTAACTCTCAAAAGACTTCAGTTTTTAAACAAATTTTACCGTCCAAACGACATGCCCTTTCCTAATTGGTGTCATTTATGTAATTTTGGAGCTATCTTCAAGTATTATAATATCAATTTAAAGATATTTGAATGCTCTTTAATTCTAAATAGTTTTCATTTATAAATTATGTGAAATAGATTTTTAATATTTTTTTTTAAAATTTCAAACAAACACAGAACATTAAAATTTATCAAAGAAGGAAAAAAATACATGCTCCCAAGTATGGAAATAAAAGTGCTATGTTATTATTATATATTCATTACTACAACTAAGATTCAAATTTGAAGAGAAAAGATTCATAAATAAAAAAGTTACAATTTTTTAAAGAAAAGATACAATTTCAGGAAACCTCGGCTAAAAAATGCAAAAATTTATTTTTTATTATTTTTTTAAAGGAAAAACACATAAATGAATTAAGTATATAAGCTTTGTAAAATAACTATTTTAGCATGGAGATATTTCTTTAAAATATTAAATCATCATATAGACATAACCAAATGATTTAAAATATAACTAAATACTGATGTAATATTATGAAATTCTTGTTAACAATTTCTATTTTTATTAAAACACAAATATGTATCACAAACAACACATCTGGAATGTTTTGAACACTTAACCAACATTTTAACATGCAGTTCTTTGAATTCTCCATTTAACTTTGTCCTTCTCTTCGCAAATTTATAAACCATTAGCATTGTGAAAATTATACACAAGTGAAATTGTCTTATTGTTCTACCTTTGAACAGTTAGTAATTGATTATCCTGAACTCACCAATAATATAATAAATCTTGCACTTTGTATTTAAATAAATATACAGTAATCTCACTTGGCATAACTTGTCACATTTATTTTCAGTATAGGCATCGGAAATTTTCAGGAAACTCATTACTGCCTTCAATCTGTTCCTTGTTATAAAGGGCATTGCCCAAAGTCAATTTTTACCACGTTTTTCTTAGTTTGCTTTCTTGTCTGTCTTTCCGGGGCAAAAATTGAATTCCTTTTTTGAACCACTTCTGATCATCCAATTTTGATGAAATTTTGCATGCATACTTGATTCACATGACAATTTAATATTTCATTAATTATAATACTCAATTCTACTTAATTATAGTAATTATACTAAAAATAAAGATGTATGACGTCATTAACATGAAAATTTCAAGGGAAGTAACATAACCAGGGAATTTTCATTTTTTTAGTTATTTCCCATGTCTTAAAGACATTAAATTTGAACTAAACTAAAAAGTATAAAATAAAAATATTTTTAAAAAAGTTTTTAAGATACCACGTTTTGTGAACTAAAAAGAAGAAAATAAATTTTTTCTTGGGCTCTGTTGGAACTTCCCTTCCCCTGGGCTGAGCCAGAACTGTTTTGTTGGATGCACATTGTGGACATTTTGTACATACACACTCTTACACTTACACACCAAAATATTTTCGAACTGAAAACGTGGGGCGTATCATATATAGACTGTGGAGGAATTTGAAACTGAAAAGTTTAATGTAATAGCATTAATATACCAAATTTCAGCCGAATGCGCCCGACGTTTTCAGTTCGAAAATATTTTGGTGTGTAAGAGTGTGTATCCAACAAAACAGTTCTGGCTCAGCCCAGGGGAAGGGAAGTTCCAACATAGCCCAAGAAAAAATTTATTTTCTTCTTTTTAGTTCACAAAACGTGGTATCTTAAAAACTTTTTTAAAAATATTTTTATTAAGGATTACTTGACCATAGCCTTGTAATAAAAGCTTGAACAAGTCTTGCATACACTTGTAGGCAAATAAGTCTGTAAAATTCATCCTGTGGGAAGTCCTACTAATTTTTAAAAACAGACAGTTATTTTTTTTGCTCATTGTCTTGCGCATATTTATTTGCGCAGGAACATACATAATCAGACTCAATCAAATCTGAGATAAAATACAGTTTGAAAGTCTAATTGCTCTGAAATCTCCTTATATCTTCTCTTGTTTTTACACCTGGGAGCTGCATACTAGGTACTCTCTCTGATGTAAATCGATTTGGAGCGCCAGTCTTTATCCTCACATCCATTGATCATTGATTCTGACAAAATATAATTTTTAAAAAAGATATATTAAATTAGTTATAAAATAATCTATTGCTGCATACATTCACATGCTAAATGCAAACAAAAATATAAGACATAATCTACTTAAAATTAATATGGTTTTATTGATGAACACTGAGCCTATCAAGTAACACAGCTGATCAATGTTTAGAAAAATATCCATGGCCCATGGAAACGACATTGTTTACATATCACCCTTTGGGTAAAAGCGGATTACTCAGACCGCACCGCCATTAGCGGCGGCCATCTTGTTGCTAAGGCATGTGACCGCCGTGAAAAGTAGTGCGAGCCCCGTGAAATCAGAGGGGTAGGGGAATCGGATTCTAAAATTTCGCAGTTTTTTAGCTACCCGCCAATTTAAAAAAAAAAACAGGAAAAACATTGGGGGGGAAAATAGGGGTGGATGGGGGGACATTCTAATATTTTAAGGGGTATTTATTAGCGTTAGTCATAAAAGCAAAATAGTTTTTAAAATGAAGAAAACAATGGGTACTCACCAATCAGGCATCGGAATCACAACAAAGGGGGGATACACTTTTTAAATCCTTTTAGAAATTCACGCATTAGATCACTACTGCCACTATTAAAATTCTATAGCTATACCTAACCCAAACCCTAAAATTAAAATCTTCAATTTTTTGAAAATTTTAAAGCTATATGTTAAATATTCGGTTGACGAGCCCGCAAATGTTGAATATCGTGTGGACGGGCTCCCAAATGTTGGGTTCTTGGGTGTCCCCAATGTTGAATATTCTGTATAACATCATTATCCATCAATATCGAAAAAAAATTCTCTAAACATCATTCTGTGTGATATTATACATTCAAAAGCATCTACTCATAGTGTGAATGACAATTCAGTAAAGCAAAAAATTTCTTAAACTCAAGCTAGTTTCAAAGTATTCAACAAATGCAAATTAATTACAAGTTCAAATTCAAGTATTCATGTTATTCATATTACACATGTATTCATAAAACAAGTCATTTCAATGAATCACTAAACATGGTTGCAATATTATCTGAAAGCAGAAAAATTCTGAAAATACAAATTTTTTAAATGTATTAGTATTAGATACATAAGTTTCAAAGTGTAATCATATCAAACGTCAAAAAGCTTATAAACAAACTATTCTCAAATCAACTATGATTCAAAGTTACTCAGTTAATAATCAATCATATTATCAAACGTCAGCAAACTAAATCATTAATGCAAGCATAGTCAAATCAAAGTAATTATATCAAAGTTTAAAATATAATAAAAGTCCAAATTCAAAACAAATCAAAGTTCTCTAAGTTTCGAACAAAATCGTATTCAAGCTCATAGTGGTGTAAATAAATCAAAGCCAAGGTCAGTCAACTGTAAGTAGCTAACGTGTGGTCGTGTCCGTCAGGTACTTACAAACAGGTACAAAGAGTTTTCTCCCCTGTGCCCTTTACTAAGCATGTGCCAATTCCCGTTCGAGGCATGTGAGTGATTACGCTAGGATAAAATTTCTCGTTAGTTAAATTATCAATATTTAACAGAAAAGTTTGCAATGTCAGCATACTTATACAATTAACAGGCCACACAAAACAAACAGTTAGCTTACCTGTTAGTTTGTCGTCCTTGGTGGCTCCTGTACTACTGACTTGCAATTCAATAGCCTCCCCTGGCGTCTTAAAATCTTGACTCCGATTGAGCTTACCTTTCTTTTTCGTATCATTGTCATCACTAAACTCCTCTATCTGTAGTTCTGGTTTTCTACTATTAGTCTGTCTTAGATTAATCAATCTTTTATTTAGGCCAACATCTTTTGTGCCTAAGTGTAAGTCTTCCTTCCTTTTTTCTAAAACTAAAACCGTACTTTCAAAATACCCTTGTTTTGATTT
>MUZC01004456.1:228632-255979 GCA_002072015.1 Radix auricularia
AACATATACTGGATTACACTATCTAAGACTATCTACGTCTATGAATTTTATGCTAATAATTTGAAATGATCCCCACGTCCCTCGTGGACTGGGCGTGGCCAAAGGACTGGTTGGAAGGCTGGACTCCGGCCTGGCCAATCAAGCGTAGCTCCGCTCTGTGGTCAGCTGGCATTCGGCCCCCGTTCCCCCTGGTCACTGGCTTCTTCAAGGTACTGCCACCTGCTCCCCTCCTCTTAGCTCTTGATCTCCTGTCTGAGATTTCTTCTCGCTAGTTCCTCCGCCACTAACTAGCTCCACTGACTAGTTCCACTGACTAGCTCCACAGACTAGCTCCACTACTAGCTCCACTGACTAGCTAACTAGCTCCACTACTAACTAACTGAACAGACTTCAGCTAGGCTCTACTCAATTCGTTCAGTCACACCCGCCGACCCTGGTGTACTGCTAAATGCTGAGAAAGAGACCGCTGTCAGGTTGAGTGACAGTTTATATAGGCCTCTACTGTAGCGTGGCTTGACCGAAACGTTCTCATGTGATTGGTCAGCGGCGTGTACCAACTGTTAATCACGCGCTGACATGCATGGCTTCGAGAACGTTCGACCAACCTTTACTCATGCTACGGAATATTCCATGGTCCATCATAGATCTTTGTCCATCTCAAGGACAGCGTCCCTGTTGCGTGTATGGACCGACCCCTACCCTCAACGGTTCTCAAAATGCAGAGGTTCTAAATGGGGGTGGGGAGGTATTCAACACTATACCTAACCGAAACCCTAAAACTAAAATCTTCAATTTTTTGAAAATTTTAAAGCTATACCTAACCCAAACCCTAAAACTAAAATCTTCAATTTTCCGAAATTCTAAAGCTATACCTAACCCAAACCCTAAAATCTTCAATATTCCGAAAATTCTAAAGCTATACCTAACCCAAACCCTAAAATCTTCAATTTTCCGAAAATTCTAACAAAAAATGGCTACTTCCTAATGGAAACGACATGGTGGAAAAATAGCCCGCCAAGGAATTAGCAGCACTCCTTTTCTAAATGAGCACAGCAAATAGTTCTTAGAATATACTCATTTATACTTGGGGAAAAAATGAACAGGAGAGCCCCCCCCCCTCTCGCGGCGCACGAATACAAATCCAATAATGATAATAAACAAATTATTTACATTTTACAGCAAGGGGAGGTAATAAGTAAATAAGAAAACAAGATTCAAGGGAAGCAACTATCCTTCATTCATAGCAACCGGAAGAGACGCGACGCTGCGGTCAGAGTAATCCGTTTTAGCCCACCTTTGGGCTTACTGACAAAATAATATACATATATGACTAATTTCAATTTAAAAAAGTATTTGCATGTATTCTTTGTATGTATATGAGGTACTAAAGCAAATATAATTAGTTATAATAAGCCGATTGTATAAATTCTAGTACTAGTACATGAGTCATGAGAGACGACAAAATGTAAACAAACCTTGTAGCACAATTCTCTTGATAATAACTGTCATTTCCGTATCAGATTCTTCTAAGGAACTTTCTTCATCAAAAATATCTTCTAAGGAATAACTATATTCTTCTTCACGATCATAATCTGAATCCAAATCCATGATAACAATGTTTTTGTCCGTAACAACAAGCTACTTGTGTGTACAAAACGCGAGGAAGATGGCGAAAGAATTTTTATTTATTTTGAAACTTTGATACCAGATTTTTCAAAAAATAGTAAAGTAAAAGAGTTTTTCTTATTGCCAAACAAAAATTTAACCATTTCAAGAAGTAGATTTTTTATTTCGCACTTAAGCTTAAATTAATATAAAAGTTATGATTTTTTTATTTCATGTGACAGATATGCACCATTTTTCAATCTCTCGTCTTTTGAGAGTTAAAAATAATGTTGACAAAAAATCTCTGCGCCTGCATTTCAAGTTGGGACATTATTTTCATCCAGGAATATTAACAAAATACAAAACTCTCCCAAGATACTAGATAGTTTGTTACTTTTTCATACAAGTAAAAGTATTAAAAGGCTAAGTTTGTACACTATATTGTTATTAAATTTAAAAGTGATCTTGACAAATCATGTTTATTTTTACTTTAAATCATAGGTGCAAAGTCCCTTTGTTTTAACAAAATATATATTTGTGTTTTTGGGAATGAAAAGTGTTGGATTTTTTTCAACAAAGCTATCATATAGAGTAAATTACCACTTTGCAAACGCTTTACGCTAAAATTAGCACGACTTCTTGCTTTCAAGGCTCAGTTTCTAAACCGCTAGACATATAGTAAAAATGAAAGCACCTACAAGTAGTATCACCACAAGACTACTATAATATGACAGCTATTTTGTATTACTATGCGAGGTTAGAGTGTAAAACAATATTAGCTGACTCAGTAAGCTACCGCCTGCGAAACACTTTTTTGCGTATTTTTTTTCAAAGGATACACTTTGACCTCAAAGGAAACACATAACCAAAATCACCAAATAATCATTTTTAAGTAAAGGGAGTCCAATAAATAACACTGGAGATGTCAATAATAATGCAAAAAACTTTTATTAAAGAAATTAGAGCCCAAATAACTTAGTTCTGTATGATATATACATTTAAATAAAGGCACACAGAATCAAAGAACAATATAGTAGACTGACAATATCAGTATAAACTTTTTTTTACAAAATAAACTTTAGGTATAGATCTATAGCAACTAATTAAAAAAAAAGAAATACGATCTAGAGGCTGAATCAAGTTACTCGCATGCGGCAACAAATAATATAACACTATATGGTTGTCAAGACATAGCCGTGATGTCTCAACCAGTGCAGTGTGGCTATGACCGTCTACCAGTAGAACTACATGCTTCTGACATGGGCTGTGGCTGGAATAAAGCTATCTCTTAGCCAGGAATAAAAAAAATCTGTGCTGTAATCCAGCCATTATCAGACACTTGTAGGAATGCCTCTGGGAAGTGATGCAATAAATTTTTGGACGGTATTCTCTTGTAGGGGTATATTAACTGAGGAAGTGTCCACTTGCGCTGGCAAATGCAAGAACTGTCACTTGTGACTTCACACCTGCAGTAACATTGTGCACATGTTTCGACCCCCTGCATGCAATGACCTTCCTGCTTAGGGTATCAAAAGAAAAACCTGGTTCATCTGCATTGTAAATGCGAATAGGGTCACTAAGTAGACTGGGATCAATGCTGTCAACACAGCATTTTAAATCGTTAAACCACTTTTTAATAGCTTTTGTTGTAACCAGGCCTCTCTCCTTTCCAAGTGATTGGTGAGTACGCAGTGTCAATTCAGGATGGCGTTAAAAAAAATTATTTAGCCATGATGATGTTGGCATTTCGGTTTTGCTCTTTGAAGAACAATGCCTGGTATGTAAGATATGTTTGGCGATTTGTCTCACTTCATCTCGTTTTTCCAAAGCCTCGCTTGGCGAGCTCTATTAGCCAGGTAGCTAATTTGACCTCCTCTTCAGGCGTGAGTAGGGTCTTTGTATAGGCTATGACATGGCGCTTGCCTGTCACTTTGTCGTAAAGAGGGGCAAGTGGAATGCCAAAGTCATTAGAAGCCTTTCTAATAGAGAGCCGTTTTTCCCTAATACTAGCCAATGCCACATTGACTACATCTGGGCTCTGTTTTGTTCTTATGCTAGACATTGCTTTAAATCTGAAATATAATTATATTCTATTTAGTTTTCATCCTAATAAAAACTTAGGAGTCTAGATATGGACTAGACCTAGATCTTTATCTTAATTTTCCTACACGAAAAAGTGTTTTCCCCGAAGTAATATCCTAAAATAAAACAAAAATACTTCAACGTGAACATGCCCTCAAAATAAACATTACTATTGTCAAATAACTCTAGAGGCCAAGAGTTCGTCCCATATTTATTTTTTTTTCTCTGCAGAAATAAAAGTGTTTTGTACGAAGTAAAATCCAACGTTAAACTTACTTCGTCGTAAACACCACTTTGAAAAGAACATTACTATTAAAAAGCATTTCAAAGTGTAACAGAGTGGTTACTGACCTATTAGTAAGTGATTATGCAATACCAAAAAGAGAGTTTTCCAAATCAAACAGGAAAAGTAGTCTTAACCCGGAAATTACCATCATTGTTCCTAGGGATGTTGACAGCATACAAGGCGCAAGTTTCAAGATGTTGACACAAATTTAATCACAAAATAGTATTTCCCGGAAAACGAAACGATGAAATTATATTGAAAAATGGACTATTTCGACTTATGCATGTTCGTTTTTGTGTTAGACAAGCAAATAAACATACAGAGAACGCTTAATGAAATAGTGTTTCGTACGACATAGCGTTTCTGTAGTGGTAATTTACTCAATACTTCATCAATTTAAAACTAAGTAGGATTAGTTTGAGGTAGCAGTGGTATTTTTTTTTTTACTAAGTTTGATTGCAGCCTTGGTGTCTGTTCTTATTTCTTAACTAACACCTATTGTGTTCTTCAGCATTTTGGTTATAAGTTATATTGGGAAATTGTGCTAAAAATTTTCTTTTATTACTATTACTAATTACTAGGGCTGTTATCGATTAAATTAAATTGAATCGTTAACTTTAGAAAAATTACCGATTAATTAATCGATAATTTTGTTAAAGCTAAAAATAAAGATGTATGACATCATTAAACTGAAAATTTCAAGGGAAGTAATAAAAACAGTCAATTGATTTTTGTTTGAGTTATTTTCAAAACATAGTTACCAATAAAAAAAGTTAAATAACGTATTAAAGTTTAAGCACTGGGATGAAAATTTCAAATTAATTTTAAAAATATAGTAATAATATAGCTGTATAGAATTTGTTTGATGATTAACAAAAACATAAAGATCATATTTTTATCCCAAGTTATGATTTTTTTTTCTAAGACCTCATGATCACTTTTTTTACTATGTTTTTTTCTTTCACATTGTGTGCCCTTTTTGGCATTTTTAAAAGTGCCTTTAACTTAAGCATTTAATTTGATTCAAATTAAAAAATATAATATTGTTAGGAGATATATTTAAATATAAGTAGTTCAATATAATGTCAATGAATTTTAATTTTGTTATCGTTAATTAATTTAAAAACAATTTTTTTATATCATTGTCCTTATAAAATAGGTTATTTTAAAAATTACGCTTTCGAAAACTCCTTTTTAAATGGAGACATTTGAACTTAAAAAAACAACAAACTATTATTAATTATTAATAATTAACTATTTTTAAAATAAATTGAGAAAATATTTTAAAACATTTTCTTTAATTTTAATAGCTATTTTATCGATTAAAATAATTTTAATCGATAAAGAAAATTACTGATTAATCAAGAAATTAATCGGTAATTTTCGCAGCCCTACTAATTACCCTCGTAATTATTAAATATCGCAAGAATAGACAATATCAAGGTAAAGTCAGATAACCAATTAAATCACAATTTAAAAAAACAACACGTCAGACATTGTTTACTTTAAATTAATTAAATTTTATAATCCAATTAATTACAAATTACACTTTCTTTGTACTTTAATGATATGGAAAATGTTAGCTTTGTCCAATGTTTGATAGAAAAATTAAAGCCAGTGTGAGTTTGACTAATGACAGCATTTAATTTGATACATGGTATAGGAGTCAGTAAAGTTAGAGGCAAAGGCAAATAAACTTTCTTTAAACTTTGTCTTAAACTCTTCATATACAACTTGCAATTGATAATTTAGAATTCTCATTAACCAAATTCACAGACAATTTTGATTTTCATTTCCATAAAATGGCACATACGATTTTATTTAAACATTAGGCTCACTGCATCTCTATCACTATGAGATTCATCTTTTATGGTTTACCCCTGAGGTTGTACCACCATTTCACAATAGCTTCTCGCTTGGCCCAGATCAGTTGATTGCCATACTTTGTATACAATCTGAAATAAGAGGATGTCAAAATTTAAAAACTGACAATAAATTTCAAAACATTGTATAAAAATCTTAGTGTTTGGTACACAGTTATTTTTAATATGATTATTCTGTAATCAACCCATTTGGTATTACTATGACTATGAAGCAGCGTTCACAAGTTTTTATAATTTAAAGCCACAACATACAAGGGGATTGTGTGGCTAGCACAATGCCTAGTTGCCTTTACTTCCCCAACTGATGGGAGCTGGGTGGACTCAGGGATGCCCTTGGCCACAAGACCAAGACTCGAACCCGAGACTCTGTACAGCCACTTTTAAGAAAAAAACATCCCTAAAATAAACACTAAGCAAAGGGAGATCACTCTCAAAAACATGCACCCCCTTTTAAATTTAAAGTAAAATGTTTTTAAAACACCTAAAATTTAAAATAAGACTCTAGTTCTAAGACATGCATTCATTAAAGTATTTGGATGAGCTTTTCAAAATTGTTAAGGTTGATGTACTTAATGTTACAAATATATATATTTATATAAAGCCTGGACATTTTTTTTTCTCTTGGAACCATGGCCCTATTGTAGGTGGACCTGGCATACATGACAGTCTGTTTCCCGAGTTATACTACTGTTCATCATGTTGCCATCAATGAAGCATTGGTAGCACCGATGTTTGTGCCCTTTGCATTGAGCTCAACATATGCTGGCTGTTGTATTGGCTGGATCTCCACAACACACTTGGTGTGTAGGTTGCCTGGATTTTGTAGCTCCAGACAAAAGAAATACAACACAAAGATAAGTTAATACAACCCTCAGAATACTCAGATAGATTAAGGATAAAAACACCTTTCTTAATCTGTATGCAAGTGCAAGAACAGACAAGTTTTCTTTCTTCCTGTCTGGAATTCAGGCATGGAATGGGTTGCCTGAAGAAACCAGGGAAGCCAACACTTATCAATTAAAAAAGAATGCAAGACTAAACCTAATCATAGATAAGCGTAGGATGCAATAATTTTCAATATAGAAACAGCCTTTCTAAAGATGATTTTGTATCTCCAGACAAAAACTTGTCTAAAACATCCTTTCTAAATAGAAGGTGATTTGGTGCAGGTGAGTCTGAGACATTTATTTGGTCTGGCACTTTTCATCAACACATGTTACTTGCTTTGCCAACAGGTTAGTTGGCACGATGCTGGTCTGCCAAATCAACCCCAAATGTGCCAGAATCGTAGGTCATAACAGGGTTTCAATGTCCACCATTCCTTCTTTTGACCAATGTTGAACAGTGGTAGCCACAGGGTCAGCATTTTTCAAGATGATGTCCACCTGTTGTTAGTCAGCCCACTGTTTGCCAACCAATAGGCCTTTCTGTTTCATTTTTAAACTCCCCCTCTTCTGCCTCGATTTTGGAAGTGCCCAGCATTTTCTGTTAGGCTTTTTTATTACACAGCTGTAAGTTTTTCCTCTGTAAGTGTAAGCACTGTAAGAGTAAGAGGTCCTCTGTGAGTTTGGAGAAAGAAAATTGTCAAAAGTAAATCCTCATGGTACCTAGATATGGTTCATTCAAGTTCATTACAAACTATATCCATTCCAAGTTCTTTACAACACTGTATTCCAAGACATTTTCATTACATCACTATATCCCTGTCAATTTACATTAAAAAACTATATTCCAGTCCAAGTTCATTACAACAACATTTCTCAGTCCATGTTCAGATGTCGTGTTGCTCTTTCCAGTGTAAATTATTTTTAAACCTTGAAGTTGACAACACATCCAGTTTTCGCCTCAGCACAACACCATATTTTGATCCCCCATGGGGTTGGTTTGTTGCTTAAATATTGTTTAAAATGATAGCGCCAACTGAAGTCATACAATGCCTCGTCAACAGATGATGTCGAGGAGGTTTGTATGCTGTTTGGCTTACATTACTAAAATGATCAAGTTGTGAGTGACCTCACTTTATACAAGGTGAAAATATTGCATAATTGTTTCTTATTGGGTGCGACTCATCACATCTGCAAAAGCCAGGGACCCTCCTCAGTTTATCCACTGACCAATACAATTTTGTAGTTGGTAACTAGTAGTACTAGTAGGGTCCAAATATTTATGTAGAGGAATTTATAAATGTCCCAATGAGAAACACCCTTGCTAAGGGTGTCTTTCTGCTTTTCAGCATATTTGTTGGTTTCTGCAACTAACAACTCTACCATGGTAGAGTTCATGTACAGGTTGAAGTAGTCTTTAGGACTGCTGTCAATAGGGACATAATAGATTCCACGTATTATTTCAGTCCATCCTTTATCTTATCTTAGATATACAGACGCTCCTTCTATGCAGAAGATAATTGCGTCCACAGACCATGAGAGATGATCTGTTGGCAAGTGATGCAGCGGTCACAGGCCACAGCTATAGGGGTTCCACGCATTACCCCAGCCGCCTAACTATTGTCTAGTTGGGTACCCATTCGGAGCTGGGTGACTCGGGGACTCCTCAGGCCCCGAGAACAAATCCTCACTTTCGTGTGGATTCGAACTCGTGACCATCAGTATGACAGTCGAGAGCGCTACCTCTCGGCCACCACGTCTCTGCAATGGTGTCTTCTTTGTCGCTCTCGTTTGCACCCCTTACATCAGTGTTATTTTCTACTGGTACCAAGTTTAGCCCATTTTGATTTATTTCAACATCAAATTCATCCTGGTCTTCAGAATTATTTGCAACTGTGTAATTAGACTTTTAAACAGTAATCAAAGAGTCAAGAAATGGAAAGGCCATTGTACATACATTTTCTGAAAAGAAACTTTCAAATTCACCAAATATAGTATGACTATGAAATCTGCAATGTTTCTAGTTTTTAAAATGCCGAAAGCTATTTGCACTGTAACAATGATTCTCGCAGAATGTATTCAAATTACTAAGCATTACTATGTTGCATTTGGTAACAGGTAAAATACTTTTTTAAATGGATAACCGTGGTACACAATATAAAAAACATGTAAATTAAAGTAAAATGGGTGTATGTAATAGATAAAAAAAAGAAACATTTTTAGGGCAATTTTTAGCACTTACATGCCAAAAAGAACTCCTCCCAAATGTCCAGCATGATCCAGAAACCTCCAGCCCATCACAAGTCCTAAAATATCAAATGCTACTATGGCCTTCAAAGCCTGGAGAAAAAAAATATACATACTTGTAACAGCTATATTACAAGCACTGAAACACTGCACAACAGTTAAGAGTTACCATGCAGCAATTTTCTTAATGATAGCTTATGTATTTTTGAGATGTAAATTTTGACACAACAAATTACATCTTGTACATAAATGAAACACCTGGTACACATTGTGAAGAAGAAAACTTTCTTTAAATATTCAAACAATAAAATAATTTAGTTTAGTTAACTTGCCAATAAAGCACTTGACAACTTTTCTTTGCATGTTATATAGATACCAGTATTTCAAAAGTTTGGAGGGTCAAATTTTAATAGAACAAAAAGCTCCTTTAGTCCTAATCCTAAATTTTATCTTATCTTATACTTATATGTTACAGTTACAGACGCTCCTTCTGTATAGAAGATTATTGTGTCCTACGTCTATCTATGGTTTGTGTTTAGTCTAGGCCTGTTATCAATTAATTTTAATTTAATCGTTAAATTTTTAAAAAATACCGAATAATTAAGAGATAATTTTGATTAAAGCTTAAAATAAGATGTATGACGTCATTAAACTGAAAATTTCATAAATACCCATTACTTAAGTATTTTAATAAAAAATTATTATTTGTTTAAATATAATTACTTCAGTATGAATGTCAATGAATTTTAATTTTGTTATTGTTAATATTGTTTTTATATCCTCCTTATAAAAACTGATTTTTTTTTAAAAGAGAGAAATTTGTACGTAAAAAGAATGTTATTAATATTTTCTTTAATTTTAATCACTATTAGATCAATTAAAACAGTTTACCGATTAATCGAAAAATTAATTGTTAATTTCTGCAGCCCTAGTTTAGTCCTGTATTCTTATTAGTTTTAAATGATGATAAAGTGTTCGCTTTCCTGGTTTCTTCAGGCAATCCATTCCACACCCTAATACCGGACAGGAAGAAAGAAAACTTGTATGTGTTTGTTCTTGCATACAGAATAATAATGGTGTTTTTATCTTTATGTATATCTGAGGGTTGTATTAAGTTTTCTTTGTGTTGTAATTCTTTATTAGAATTAATTGCTTTATGTATAATTACTAATTTACTCTTGGTTCTTCTATCCTCTAGTGTGTCAAGGTTTAATCATTTAACTAATGGTGTTACTCTTGTGAGTTTTGAAATTCTTCAGTAATGAATCTGGCAGCTCTTTTTTAAATTTGTTCTAGTTTATCAATATTTTCTTTGTTGGATGGGTCCCATACAGAAGATGCATATTCTAGTACAGGTCTCACCAGGGTGAGGTAGCATTTTAGTTTTATAGTTTATAGTTTTTTAGTTGTAAAAGTTTCTTTTTATGAAACCTAAGTTTTTGTTTGATTTCTTAATAACTTCATTGACATGGGGATTCCAAGATAGTTTCTCATTTATTATGACTCCTAAGTATTTTGCATCTTTAGTGGGTTAGTTCTTTTCCATGAATGAAATATTTTGAATATATTTGTTTCTTTTTCTTTGTTACTAATTGGCTAATTTCCAATCCTGGGGCACTTTACCCTGGTTTAGTGCAACTTGAAAAAGAACTACAAGGATGGGGGCAGTTTATTGCTTAGTTCATTTAGTTACTTGGCAGGCAATTCATCTGAGCCAGTAGCTTTGTTTGTTTTTAAGGAGTGAATGTATACCTATCTCATCTACAATTGTTACCTATTTCTTCCATTTTATTTAAATTTATTAAAATTTCCTTCTCGCCTGAGGCAGAAAATGATGATGCAAAATATGTGTTAAGGATATTAGCTTTAGTCTCATTATCATTATAGGTTTTATCATTTGAGCCTTTTAGTGTGGCTATACCTGTAGGCTCCATTTAAAAAAAAAATCTGATAAAGGACCATAAGTTTTTATTGTTATCTTCAGTGATTACATTGTTTATAATTCATTTTGGAGGTTTCGACTAAGTCTTCGTGTCAAGTGTTTAATTTTGAAGTATTTTTTGTGTATCCTTTCTAAATTGGTAGCCTTAAATTTCTTAAATAAGTTCTCTTTTGTTTGCATAACTTTTCAAATTTAGAATTTTAACTAGTGACTAGTAAATCAGAATTTTATACTCTTCTCAACAAAATTTCATATTGATAAAGAATAATAAAGATATATTTACATAAATTACAGATTTACAGTCATAAAACAGTTGAAAGTGGTCTCTCCTGACTCCTATAAAATTACATCATAATTTAAAAAAAAACTAATAACTATAACAAGTTTAAAATTATATCTCTTCCTGCAACATTTCAAATGTCCCTTAGCCACAACTATTTATCACTTGCTCATTAAATGACTTACTGAATCAGCTGAGAATGAATAGGGGAAGATGTGGCTAATGAAAGCCACACCTAGTTGTGCATTTGGGTATGTCACACACGCAGCACCGATCAAACCCATTATTGCTCCTGACTATGGAGAAGAAACAAAATCATTACATTTAAGATTTATTTCAAAATAGACTTAACATATGGCCTCTACTACTAAACTTTAGTATTAAGTTATAGTTATTGTATATCAGTATTACTGTATTAGTAATAGTATAACATATAATTTTAATATAAAAAGCCTTGGTTCCCATTTACCAATACAAATGTACATGGTATCATTGTAATGGTGCAACATACTAATATTAGTAGATTGAAGTTAATTATTTAAAAATATCACAAAATATTATTAAAATAGTATAGCTTTAAACAAAATCGGTTTTCTTAAAGATTATTATTACATGGTCTCTTATCTGAAGTGCAAGATTTGAAGCTTAAATTATTAGATACACTGGAATTAAATACCGCCAGCTTTTGCCAAAATTAATAAAAATTATAAGGCTGTTATCGATTAATTTAAATATAATCGTTAACTTTTGAAAAATTACTGAATAATTAATTGATAATTTTGATTAAAGCTGAAAATAAGATTATGACGTCATTAAACTGAAAATTTCATAAAATGCCCATTGCTGAAGTATTTAATTTTAAAAAATTATATTTTTAGGAGTTATTTATGTTTAATTATAAGTAGTTCACTTAAATGTCAATGAATTTTAATTTCGTTTTTTGTTAATTAAGTAAAAACAATGTTTATTTGTTAAAATATCATTCTCCTTATAAAAACTGCTTATTTTAAAGTTTAATAAATCGAAAACATTGTTGAAATTTTTTTCTATAATTTCAATCTCTATTTTAATGATTAAAATAATTTTTATCTTTAAAACATATTACCGATTAATCGAGAAATTAATCGTTCATTTCCGCAGCCCTAAAAAATTAGATTCAAAATAAAATTTAAAAATTTAAAAGGCTGATTATTGTTTCTGGCACATTACTTTTTGGGGTGGTGTAACTGTTTTCTCTGACACTACTGACAGTTAACGTGGCTGACATTAATGTAACTCCTATTAGACTGTGACTTTTCTGGTTAGGCATCAAAAACACTGAAGACTTTTGAAATTAATTAACTTTAATCCAACACAAAAGTATGTACACTTTATACATTGATATAATGCGTCTCGCTTTTCGCCATTCTTCTAACCACCATTTTGTACACTCAACTGCCCAGCCTCTTTCTCACTTGTCACGTGATCTCTCTCTCTTACAAATATGCAAATTATCACGTGACAGGTGGTTATGAGCAGGACATACATCAGGGTTTCTAAAAAAAGGTAACAAGTGAAGGGGGGGTGGAAGTTTCAGCATAGTGAACAAGATTGTTTAATATTATAATGCTATCCCTTCTAATTGTTTGGTAAGCATAAATAAGTTGTCCAATTATAGTGACTAAAATTAAATAAGTGTTATAATTATAATAATACTTACAGCACCAACAGACACAGCAGGAGGTCTCTTTAACAACTTACTACAAGCCATGCTAGCAAATGATGAAATAGTTCCTGAAAAGAGCAACAGAAAAATATCAAAGCATTATTTATCTGTGATAAAATAGTCTTCCAATTTAAAATTAATAAAAGAAAGAGTGGAAGGAAAATGACACAACATGGTGTGTATGTCAGGCAATGACTAATTAACTGAGGGTAGTCTGAAGGCAAATGGGTCACATGAGTACTCTCAAGGGCCAAATGAACTACTGATTGAAATCCTTTGATAAATAAATATTGCAAAAATATTGTTATGATTAGAAAATTAAAATCTGTGTCAATCAGCATCTGCATGGCACAGTGACTCTCCACATTCATAAATTGTATGTCAAACAATACATAAAAAGAAAAATAAGACCAGCACAGCCTTATACTTCTCTGCATCAATATGATTTTTTTTTTCAAAATTAATATTTATTTAAAACAATATAAGCACTTTAATTTTCATCCATAAACTTTGCACCCCTTTTTAATGACAATCTTTTCAATGCCTGAAATCCAAACTTTGATCACAGATGTAAAGTGTTGATTTGCCTGTCACATATCACATAAGTGAATATAACTGTTCACACTGAATATTACTCTTCTGGAGTTATTACATTGGTAAACTTCATAAAGTGTTTAAATTAGCAGAAAGGTAGGAAAAGAAAGCAGGTATTCTTCCTTCAAGACACCTGGCTCTAAGATTAGAATCTGAATGCTGCCTCCTATCTGTGAGAGAAGGGTAATTTCCAAGGGCAGAATGTTGTGGCAAATTTGACATGGCTAGTCTATGTTACATAATAAACACTTACTAGCTTTTGATTTTAAACACAAACAATTATTTTGAATCTCTAACACGCTTGTTTGTTACTAATTACCAGTGCGGTGGTCAAAGTGTTAGTGCGCTGCGGCACCAAAAAATTCCAAAATAAAAATAGAAATCGGTCACGGGTTCAAACCCCGGTTCTGGCATCCCTACGGGTAGATGATGCTCGTTAAAACCTTGGTTGGTAGTTCATCTAGGAGAAGGAAACTCCGAATACAAATCCTCCGCTGCCTTGCGGCTATACCTGCCTTGCGGGAAAGGCTAAGGGAGTTAATCCTGAAAGAAAATCAGGAATTGGAGCACCTACAGGCGGTCTATACATAAGACTTATGTACATACCGGCAGCACCTGCGATGCCAATGGCAGCCAAGCTGCATCGACGCAAGTCGTTCCCTTGGTTACACCATTGACGTGGAGAGGGGGGATATGCTGTATGGGCAGCAGCTAATTCTCCATAATACCCGCCCAGGCTTGCATCACCTCTGGAGAGGACACTCCAGCGTCGCCGCAAGGTGTCGACAAAACACGGGAGCAGCAGTTACCGGTTATAAGCCAAATTGACGTAGAGCTAGGCGCCAACACTTTCTTCAAGTGCAAGGATATACATCAAGTATCTTGGAGACACCCTCGATCCCACCAATGGCACCAGCTGGACCTCATTATCACCAGGCGTGCACAACTAGCTAGCGTCCTACTCACTCGCAGCTATCACAGTGCCGACTGTGACACGGATCACTCCCTTGTCGCCAGCAAAGTACGAATAATGAGGAAAAACTCGTACCACACAAAGAAAAAGGGAAGTCCACGCATCAATACCTCCTGCATGAAAGACCCTGCGATAACGCAGCTGTTCAAAGACAAGGTGAAGGAAAGTCTCTCAAAGATGTCCCCATGCGTCACCATTGACTCCAAATGGACGTATCTGAGAGACACAATCTATACATCCGCAATACAAGCCTTTGGCAAAAAATCTCACAAAAACACTGACTGGTTTGATGAACATTGGGACGAGATGAAACCTATCACTGAAGCAAAAAGGAAAGCTCTTATGGCTTACAAGGAAAAGCCTACACCCGACAATTTGCATGCCTTAAAAACAGCTAAGTCACTTGCCCAAAAGGTTGCACGTAAATGTGTCAATACCTACTGGCTTAAGCTCTGTTCCAGTATACAATCAGCTGCAGACATGGGCAATGCAAAAGTCATGTACGAAAACATCAAAAAGGCAACGGGCCCCTTGACGTCAAAAGCTGCTCCCCTAAAGTCCAAAAGTGGAGAAATTATTCAAGACCAGGCAGCACAGCTAAAACGGTGGGTTGAGCATTATCTGGAATTGTATTCAACAGTTACCACAGTCTCCAGCACCGCTCTAGATGACATCCCAGATATGCCACTCATGGAAGAACTTGATGTCGTGCCCACACAGGAAGAGCTGAGCAAAGCAATTGACAGTCTAGCTTGTGGAAAAGCGCCTGGGAATGATGGAATACCACCAGAGGTTCTAAAGAGTGGCAAGACAGCTTTACTCCAACCATTGCACGAGATTCTGTCCCTCTGCTGGGAACAGGGCTACATCCCCCAAGACCTAAAGGATGCAAATATAGTGACACTATATAAAAACAAAGGTGATAGGAGTGATTGCAATAATTATCGCGGCATTTCACTCCTTAGTATTGTAGGAAAGACCTTTGCCCGCGTTATACTAAAACGTTTACAAAGCCTAGCATCCCGCGTCTATCCAGAATCTCAGTGTGGTTTCCGGTCCGGTCGGTCTACCATAGACATGGTGTTCTCCATACGACAGCTCCAGGAAAAATGCAGAGAGCAGCAGATGCCACTATACATTGCATTTGTGGACCTTACAAAAGCCTTCGACTTAGTCAGTCGCAACGGGCTATTCCAAATACTGGCAAAAATTGGCTGTCCCCCTCACCTACTTGCCATCATCAGACAGTTCCATGAAAATATGCTTGGCACAGTGCAGTTCGATGGAGCTAAGTCAGAGGCCTTCCCTGTCAGCAGCGGAGTTAAACAAGGTTGTGTACTCGCACCAACACTCTTCGCAATATTCTTCTCTGTACTTCTTCGATACGCATTCAAGGATAGCAGTGAGGGAATCTGGTTACATACCAGAGCTGATGGAGGACTTTTCAACACTGCCCGCCTCCGAGCCAAGACCAAAACGACGGATGTCCTAATTCGAGAGCTACTATTTGCGGATGATGCGGCACTAACAGCACATACAGAATCTGGTTTGCAACAACTCGTGTCAAGCTTCTCCAATGCCTGCAAAGAATTTGGTCTGCAAATCAGCTTGAAAAAGACAAACATCATGGCCCAAGACACTCGACCTGCTCCTACCATAAATATCGATAATGAAAACTTGGAGGTTGTGGACAGCTTCACCTACTTGGGATCCAAGGTCTCCAATACACTGTCCATTGAAGAAGAAATAAACAGCAGAATTGGCAAGGCAGCCGCAACAATGGCTAAACTAAATAAGCGGGTCTGGCAAAACACCAAGCTAACGGAGAAAACCAAACTGTGCGTCTATCGAGCCTGTGTCATCAGTACACTACTATATGGGAGCGAGACATGGACCACTTATACATCACAAGAGCGTAAGATTAACAGCTTCCATTTGAGATGCCTTCGCCGCATCCTTGGTATTAAATGGCAAGAAAAAGTGCCTAATAGTGAGGTCCTAACGCGTGCCAATACCCAAAGCATGTTCTCAATTCTTAGTGAAAGACGCCTGAGGTGGCTAGGACATGTCAAAAGAATGAGCCCCGGCCGCATCCCGAAGGACCTCCTATATGGTGAACTTGCTTCAGGAAAGAGGAAAACAGGTCGCCCACGCTTCGATTTAAGGATGTTTGTCAAAGGGACATGAAAGCTGCCAAAATACATACAAGTGACTGGGAGTGTCAGGCAGAAGACCTATCTACGTGGCGCACAGTTGTCAAAGAGGGCGTCATAGTAGCCGAGGAGCGAAGAATGGAGGAGGCTACAGACAGAAGAGCTAGGAGAAAGGCCAAAAAATTTGGAAGCACAGAACTCGTGTGTAAAACTGTGGCAAAGACTGTCACTCAAGGATAGGACTGCACAGCCACTCGAGAAAATGCAACCCAACCCAACGGTGATGCACCATCGTCTCGCGAGACGGAAGGATGCCGGAAAAAAAATAAATAAAAATAATAGTCATTATTAGTATTAGTATTAGCATTTTATGGCCATTGCACATTATGAATTATAATAGCAGATTATTCACATATAACCTTTTAATGAATTACACTGGTCTAAAAGAGACACCTAATACTAATGTTCTTTCATATTTCAGGACTTAATAGTTATGAATGGATGTTAATTTAGACTTTTATGACTCAACTTTAATGAGTTGACGTTTAAGCTAACTTCAACCAATGCTAACTTATGCAGGAAATATTATGTAACTCACTTAGAAGGCAGGACACTAATATACTGAGGGTCTCAGTCCATAAATGCAATGACCACAGCGAGTACATATTCACAATCAGATGAAATATTACCTGCACTTAGGTAGAATGCGGCAAACTGTTCATAACCCAAGTTGTCAGTCATTGTGGCTAATGACCAAAGCACATACATATTTACAAACAGATGAAAAAAACTGGTGTGACTGAAAGAGCTCAACAACATGGATGGCAGTGGATGGCCTGTAATAAGAGTCAGCGGATATATAATATTATATATATATATTAGTTCTAAGAGGCAGATAAATTCAAATACTGTTTTAATTTTAATAGTTTATTATATCAGATATTGACACACATCTTCATATGATTCTTATACTATAATTATAACATTTACATAAATTTCACATTAAATAAACATAAAGGCACCTACTAATAGATGAAGTAAAATATCTAATCATAGTAGGCTGTAAAGATTGGATGCTCCACAACAAAAAGACAGAGGCGTTGGCTGCCATAATACCAATAATCATCTTCTGGCCACTGGTTAATTTTTCCCACATAGAATAAGCCTTAGGGAGAAACCATTGTTATTTATTTGGATACATACAGTAAATGTAAAGATTAGCATTCATACTATATTAAAAAATCAATCATATTTGGTTTGATGACATAGTTTTAAACATTTTCAACAAGAATAACCAACTTGTGTATAATAGATTAACGTTTGAATTGACAAAGCGTGGTAAATCTGGCCTCAATAGAACTCTCTTTAGAAACAAAATTACGGAAAATAAAAACTCTTCAGATGTATTCCACATCCAGCAATGGCGGCCGTTTCCTTCGCTAGTATCATCTCTCAATTCGCAAATTGTTTTGGTAATTTTTACAGAAGGTGCGAATTCGCTAAGCTTTATTATAATAATAATAGTACTAAACTACAGGTAAAATTAGTATTAAACTTAAGATGGTCATTCAGATACGTTAAATAACCATTCTTATCCTCAAAGACGAAGTCAGTATGACTAAAATAATATAAATACATTTTCAGCAATTTTTAAATTTCATAATCAGTTGATCACAATACGGGAAATCCTTACAGGAATGAGACAGCCTGGATGAGGGAATATGTAAAAAGACTTTGTGAAAGACGCGTCTTATATATATGTGATGGTACGGTAGTGAGATGGTGAAGTGGCATCCATTACTAACAATTTCAAAAGCTGTCGATTGGTCATGGGAATTGAGATAACCATCGTTAAGTGACAAATTTAGCTCTCTTTTGTGCTCGAGATATTAGAGTTCAGCCACATAAAAGAATCAACAGAACCGATGAGAAAATGCTAAGACAAAGAGAGAATTTGGCGGTTTACTTCAAAAACCTCGACTTAATAGGATTGACGAGTTAACAAAGGTCGAGATAAGTGGGTTTGACTGTAATTCAAAATACTTTGGTCTCAGTAATGTAAGAGTCATTCCAGTACACATTCTTCTTGCTACCATCTTGTAACTTCTGGAACATGTGCCGCGTTTTTTCATGGTTCCATATCATGCCACCAGCAAAACTAATGCCACACACCTGGATAAAAAAAATACCAACAAAACTTTAAAACCATCCATCTGTGTCTTATCAAGTTTTTTGTATTGAGCAAATAAAGTGACATATTTATTTCAAAGGACAGAAGAGCTTATCACCAAAACTTTATGAAAATGGCTGGTTTTATGATAAATGATAGCATCTGAGGTAATTATCAAATCCTCTCGTGTTTATATTACAGCCCATTCTTCCCATATTTTTTGTTAGTAGACACTTTTTTCCTGCTCTTGAAATTTAAAAAAAGGAAAGGTGTGAATTGAACTTTTTTATTTTATTTTTTTAAACAAAACTTAAAAATGTGATCATTTGTACACTGACATACTGTGTAATCCTTAGACTCAGAATAAAGTATTGTGTGGCTGTTCATCTTGAAAATGAACTGAAGATGACATGCTGTGATGGTTTCAAGACAAATTTTAAAATAAAAAAGACATACCCCCAATGTGAAAAGAAATGGATTAAGTAAAGATGGTGTGTCTTCATCAAGACTGGACCGAGAAAATGTTGAATGCAAAGCCTGAACTTGAGTATATGTAAACTTTTGAACAGGGACACATCTCATCCTTTGATTGATTGGGTTATGTATTCCATGTTTCAGGCTCCTGTAAAATATTTAAGGTGATTAATTAACAAAAATTAATGAAAAGGTATTTCACCAAAAGCAAGATCTTTGTAAAATTTGTCAACTTTTTCCACACCAACACATCTTTAATTAATTAAACAGTATTTAGTACCAACATCTATTCAGTCAACATACTATGTTATAAGTTATAACTGGTTATAATTCTATTCTATGTCAGTATAATATGTTATCAGACCATAGGCTCACATTCACACCAAAGTTTTCTTGTCACCAACGCAGCTCCTTTAAACTTGTTAATTTTAATAGACCATGCCAACATTTTTTGAGTGTTCAAGTTTAGGTTTAATTCAACACAGAGTTTAAAGTTAAGACATTTGTATAAAACTTGCTGTTACTGAAAACGTCTACAGGTGTTCATTCTGCTGTTAGCTGTTACTGTTTTGTTATAGTAAGGTCATTTAAACACTTCACTCATACAGTATTTTTAGTGTGTTGTGTAGAGTGTAGGCATAGGTGAACAACTAATAAGTATTCAATAATATTCAGAATTAGGTTTTGTAATAGTAAAAAAGTAAACATTTGCATTATTGATAACCCTTTGAATACGAGAGGCCATTCTGGCAGTTGGAGTGAGGAAGATGAAATGCAGATATATTTGCAATGATAATTCAAGCTTCTGGAGGATTGACCAGTAGTCATCATATGAGGTAATCAGATTGCTTCATACACTTCTTGTACACCCTGTCATAATGATGGCTTGCACTGTTGGTTTCCTCTAAGTCTAAGCATTAAATTGCCTTAGAAATTAATCAGACTTACTAATTAGCACTGAAATGGCTAACATTAACATACAACTTAAAATAATGCATTTAATAAATTAAAAATGTAAGTTCTCACATGAAAATTAAATTTCGCTGTGAAATTTGCGTGTAGAAACTGCAGGATTACCTATTTAATTTTGCATCTTTAGTTTGGGTTAGTTCTTTTCCATGAAATTCATGAATGAAATATTTTAAATCTATGTTACACTAAACTATGCGTTTCTTTTTCTTTGTTACTCTTGTTTTTTTAGTACTAGCAGTTGACACTTTTCTGGGTGGAAAGACATTGACATACTCCAGTTAGTAACTGAGTTAGTTTCCCATTTTATAAATTCATTTAAGTCTTTTTGTAAAATTTTGCTATCTTGTTCTGTTTTTAATTATTCTATAGTCTATAGACAGCAAATAACCTAGACCTAACTTTTTTCCAGTTAAGATGTTGTTGGGTAAATCACTTATATAATTTAAAAAGATTAAGGGACCTAGCACAGTCTGCACAGTTCCTTGTGGCAAATTATCTTATCTTATCTTATATATTCAGACGCTCCTTCTATGCAGTATATAATTGCGTCCATAGACCATGACTGAGACATGACAGTGACAGATGATCTTTGGCAAGTGATGCAGCCGTCACAGGCTAAGGCTATGATGTGGGTTCCATGCATTACCCAGCCGCCTATCTATTGTTAGTTAGGTACCCATTCGGAGCTGGGTGACTCCTTAGGCCACGGCCACAGGAACAAATCCTTGCCTTCGCATGGATTCGAACTCGTGACCATCAGTACGCCAGTCGAGCGCGCTTGTGGAACTCCTGTCCAGGAATTAACTAAACTAAACGGAGGTGGCTATTGAGACGCTAACGTCTTAATAGCCCACAGGCTATCGAGACGCTAGCGTCTTAATAGCCCACAGGCTATTGAGACGCAAACAAAATAAGCCAATGAAAATTAAGTATTTAAGGTTGGCCTATTTAGGGGTCGTCCTTGACTGATAACACGCGCCAAGTGGGGTAAGGGAGTGGGTCATGCCTTTGTGACGATGTGTGATAGTGTGTTAGATATGATGTCACATGTAAATGCGCAACTTTAAATAAAATTTCTACAAAAATATTCTATTGCCTTACCGTAAATACATATTTAAATGTAACAGTGTGTTTTTCATGTGGAATTTATTGAAAAAATACAATAGAAGTAATAGAAAGTTCTAATTTTATTGTCTTCAACAATGCATGAAGGGGCCGTCCATGCATGACGTCACGCGCCTGTGGGTGGGGGCGGAGAAGGGTAACGCAATAGTGAGGATGTAAGACAAGGGGGTGTGGCGACGTTTAAGAAATCAAAATGTGCTACTTGAAATTAAAGTTCCACTTGATTGCTCACAATTTATTTAGTTACATTTTCAATGGCTTCACACGTGTTAACGATATTTGACTTAGAGTGAAGACTTGAACTAAATACATATTACATATTTCTATGACAAAAATGTTAATTAAAACGTGGTAATTTTTTTTTTTTTAAATTTTAATTATTTTTTTTAAAAAATTTTCAGAGCTTTGTGTCGTCATATTGTGGAGAGGGGGGGTCTACGTTTTGTGACAATGGGGAAAGGGGGGTAAAAATCGCATGGCGTCATTCATGGACGGCGAAAAAACTTATAAAATATAAAGATATAAGCAGTGAAATCGCCATCCCGTTATGATTTTATAACTGAACGGCTGAAACACTGGGCAAAAGAGAAACATCTACTAATTTCAAGAAATGGAAATATAAATCAGACGGATATATTTTAGCAATGTGTGAACGTTTCCGTTTGGTCTGAATTTAAAAGTTCAGAATTTCGTTTGCATTTAAATATAATTTTTAAAACATTATTGCATATCAGTCTTGACTCAGTCAGTCACTTACAAATGCCGTTAGAGTCTGCGCGGTTTACGTTACTAGGCTTGGTATTATGCAAATTATATTTGTTGTGCGTAAGTACCCATTCAGTGGAGACACCCCTCCCCCTTCCTCCGTACGCATCCATACGCAAAATCGTTTTCCCGTTGTGGCTTTCACTGTTACTTTAGATACTTTAACTTCCTCCTTTTCCCTATATTCTGTGTCCTTCTTTGTTTTTGTTTTTCCTTTCTTTTCATTTTTTATCATATAATACGTTTTAAGATTTATGTAAGTAATTATTTATGTTATTGTACTGATGAAGGCATTAGCCGAAACGTCTACTTTTATTAGTATTAGTTCATAAATAAAGCTTAAATTTACGTCTTCTTACCCAAATAGTTTGTGTAATTTGTTTTTTTAAAGAAATAGCAAGCTATCGAACATTTTTGTAGAAGTTTTATTTTAAGTTGCTAATTTACATGTAGCATCATATTTAACACTCTCTCACAAATGCATGACCCCCTCCCTTACCCGTACCCCACTTGGTGCGTGATGTCAGTCAAGGACGACTACTTAATTTTCATTGGCTTATTATTTTGTTTGCGTCTCAATAGCCTGTGGGCTATTAAGACGCTAGCGTCTCAATAGCCACTGCCAAACTAAACACTACTACTACTAAACAGTAAACACTGACTCTGACAGTAACTTAGTAACCTTTACTTTATTGGTGCAGATTTAGATCCATTAATTATTACAATTTGCTCCCTACCCAAAACCATAGATTTTTATATGTTACCCAAAAATATTTAATTAATTTTACCCGAATGTTTGTAATGACCTTTTTAACAAATGACTGAATTGTCGACATGTATAATAATAGTGCAGCGACATTTTTAAATTCCTTATGTGAACTTCAGTGTCTTGTCTGTCAAGGGTTGCCAGATAAAAATATAACGGAAAGCCAAAGAGTCATTTAAAAAAAAAGATTTTAAAAAACTATGATATGGTATGATATATTATGTCATTCGCGTAATTTATGAGATAAAGGTTGCGTAGCGGTTTGGGGAAGGGGAGGTGTAATTCTTCTGATTATGATTCTGAACAGAAAAACAAAGGGCTTAAAGTAATATAATAACGTGGCATCAGTGTACGACATTTATTAATGGCAGAACAAACTGCCAAATATGGAGGTCCAGTGCTGCCAGCGCTAGGTTTTTCAACCTAGATCTAGGTTGTTTTTTTTTTACCTCGTCTAGGTTTTTTATTTGTAAATGTACATTGTGAGAGTACAAAAATAATTAAATATGTGCAATTAAAATAATAAAAATTTGATTTTTCAAAAATAAAAATAAGCATTAGGTGGCTTCAGTATTTTTAGCTGCTCTATGATGATACATTGTTATATCTATGGCTTTATGACACTATGCTACTATATTCGAGAAGTGGCGCCGTCTAAAAAATTCTTGCACAAGATAAAACAATTATTTGAGTGAGCAAAAATATTCAATTTTATTAGCCTTTAACAGCTCTAACATTTTATTCTGTCTGCGTTGAGAGAATATTCTCTCAAGTATACACTGTATTAAGTATGGACTAAAGATAATCTAATACAACAGATAGACATAGTTATAAAAACACTTTTCCTATTCCGAATGCATCAACAAACACATACAAATTCTCTTTTTTTTTCGTCTGGAATTTGGAATTGGAATGGGTTCCCTGATCAAATGAGGATAAACAAAATTTAAAGTTCAAATAAAAATGCAAGACAAGACTTTAAAAATGAATAAATGTAGGACTCATTTATCTTCTGTGTAAAAGGAGCGTCTGTAATATATAAAATAATAATGATTCGAGGAATGCTGATAAGATTGCCAATAAGATTAATAAGTAATTTTACATAAGTAATGAAAAAAATGCAGATGTATGTATATTTTACAAATAGTTATGTAGAACATACAAATAAACGCACCGGGGAGGAGGGGAGTTTACACTTCTGTGAGATGTTTGATAAGGGGGTGGGTGTTGTAATATATTGGGATTATTCTTAGGGGAACTCACTTTTGTATTAGTTAGTTAGTTAGTTATTTCCTCTCGGGCCGAAGACGGCACATAGGGCAGAGGTCATGGATTTCCATTTTTGACGATCCGTTGCTAATTGTATCAAGTCCTGGTTATTTCTTAGACCCATGGTTGAGCTTTCTCTTATGATTGTTCTACGCAGGGTTTCTTTTGGTCTTCCTTGTTTTCTTTTGCCTGTTGGTGTCCACATGAGGGCCTGACTTGGGAGTCTTCTCTTGTCCATTCGAAGAACATGGCCGATGTAATTCCATCGTCTTCTCCTTATAAAATTTGACACATATTCTTGGTTGGTTTCTTTTCTTATTGTTTCATTTGATTTGAGATCACTCCATTTTATATTTAAAATTTTTCGGAGGCATTTGTTTTCGAATGAAACTAATTTTTTTTTTCTATATATTTAGTTGATTTCCAGCTTTCGCATCCGTATGTTAGTACAGGGATTACACAGGAATTGAATAGCTTAAGTTTTGTATGCTGTCTTATTGTCCTTGATCTCCAAATATTTGTGAGTTTGTTGAAAGCACTTGACGCCAACGCAATTCGAGTCATTATCTCTGATGTTGAATCTCCATTATATGTCATTTTGCTTCCTAAATAAGTGAAATTGGTTACTTTCTCTATAGTTTTATCATTAATTTTTATATCATTGGGTTGGTTGGTGAGGTCCATGATTTTTGTTTTGGTTGTGTTGATTTCAAGACCAATTTGGTTTGAAAAGTGCTGGAGACGATCTGTTTTTTCCTGGATGTTCAAATGCGTTGAGCTTAAGATAGCCAGGTCATCTGCAAAGTCAAGGTCTTCCAATATATTGTTTTCGATCCATTTGATGCCTAATCCGCCATCTGCGCATTTCCGCATGACCCAGTCGATTGCTATTCCAAACAACATTGGTGACATGACACATCCCTGTTTCACCCCTGTATCGACTGGGAACCAGTCAGAATTCCCGGTCTCTGTTTTCACACAGCAACGTGAATCTGCATAAAAAGCTTTTATAACGTTCACATATTTTGTTGGGAAACCATAAATATTAAGGAGATTCCAAAGTGTAGGTCGGTGGAGGCTGTCGAAAGCTTTTTGGAAATCAACAAAATTTATAATAAGCTGGGATTGATATTCAACAGATTCTTCGATGATAGTTCTGAGTGTGAATATATGGTCAATACATGACCGATGTGGTCTGAAGCCCGCTTGCTCTTCTCTGAGCCTTTCGTCTATTGACTTTTTTATTCTCTCCAGTAGGACACTGCAAAAAAGTTTTCCTGGCACAGATAGCAAAGTTATTCCACGCCAATTATTGCAGTCCGACAAATCGCCNTTAAGTTTCTATCTTGAAGCCAACGACGTGACGATGGAAGCCAAAAAGAGAGCTGTTTTGTTAACAGTCATAGGGCCTCAACAATTTAGGCTATTAAAGGACTTATGTGCACCATCTAGTCCAGCTACCAAGAGCTTTAACGAGCTGAGCAAACTCCTCACAAATCACCATGCGCCTGCACCACCAAAGTTCCTGTGTCGAGCCAGATTTGACGGTAGGTCTCGTCAACCAAACGAGTCTATATCAGAATATGTTGCAGCACTACGTCATCTAAGTGAATTCTGTGAATTTGGCGACACCCTGTCTGACAGGCTATGTGAAAAGTTTGTCACCGGTCTGAACAGCCCGGATGTGCAGAGAAAGTTGCTTCTCGAGACAGATCTAACATTAGAAAAAGCAATACAACTTGCAACTTCATTCCAGCAGTCATCTGATGCGGCCAGATCTCTAGTGCCGCCAGGGATCCATGCAGTAAACAGCAGGCCAGTCAACAAACACCAACCCCATCAGAGCAGTTCAACTTATGCTAAACAGCCTGCAAGTTCTAAACCTAGATCTAAATCTAGTAATAATTATCAAAAATGTCATCGATGCAACGGTCCCCATGCATCTCATCAGTGCAAATTCAAGTCATCAACTTGCTATAAGTGCAGTAAGCAAGGTCACATTGCCAAGGCCTGCTTTGCAAAGTCTTCGTCTGTTGCTAGATCTAGCCAGTCTACACAGTACCGCAACCAAAGGCAACACTATGTTAACTGTCACCAAGACAGTCTAACACAACCAATGAACCACTCTACCAGTGAAAATGCTCAAACTGATCCGCAGCCGGAGTTCAACCTGTTCTCTGTGAAATCAACAAGTCATGCTCCCATCAACGTACCAGTTTGTATCAACGGTGAGAGCATCATCTTCCAGCTTTATACCGGAGCATCTCTAACCGTCATCGCAAAGAAGGACTTTGACGCTGTCACAGGAGAATCAGTGCCTCTACAACCATGTCACAAGTGCCTAACAACATACACAGGTGACAATGTTCCAGTGATAGGAGAGTGTATAGTTCATATAAGCTACAATGGTCAAAGTGTTAAACTTCCTCTTCTTGTAGTTGAAGGAAATGGACCACCATTACTAGGTAGGAACTGGTTAGTTGATCTTAAGTTAGACTGGGAAAGTATATTTTCAGTGAACAAAGCAAGAGAACCTAGTTTTACTTCACTAGATAAAGTTTTATCTGAAAATGAAGGTGTTTTTGGTAGTTCAGGATTACTAAATGATAGGACAGTGAAGATAAGCATTAAAGATACAAATCCAAGATACTGCAAAGCTAGAGTTCCACCTTATGCAATGAGGGATAAAATTGAAAATGAACTAAATAGATTAGAATCTAAGGGCATCATAAAGAAGGTAGACTATTCCGATTGGGCAACACCCATTGTGCCAGTTTTAAAGAAGGATGGTTCTGTAAGAATTTGTGGCGACTATAAAGCTACACTGAATAAGCAAATAGAACTAAATAGGTACCCTATTCCTAACATTGAGGATATTTCTTTGAAGTTAGCAGGAGGAGACAAATTCACTGAATTAGACTTTAGTCATGCTTACACTCAACTAGAACTTCATCCAGAGTCAAAAGTCTATACGACAATAAACACACATAAGGGACTCTACCAGTATGAAAGACTATGTTTTGGGATATCATCTAGCCCTGGAATTTTCCAGGCTGTCATGGACAGTATTTTTCAGGACATTCCAAATGTTTGTGTTTACTTTGATAATTTATACATAACTGGTAAGAATGACACTGAACATCTTAAAACACTTGATAAGGTCTTGAAAATA
>MUZC01004456.1:258194-283298 GCA_002072015.1 Radix auricularia
TAAATCCTGGAATTAAAGATTTAGTTCCTGAACTCCCTGAGCTAGAGAGTCCAGATGGTCAGAATCTTGAGTCACCAAATCGACAGCCACTGAGAAGGTCCAACCTTTGATTTTGGAAGTTAAGAGGACTTTAACTTTCATTATTTTGTATATTAATTATGTTGTGGCATATTTTGCAATTGTTTGTAATGATGTAATCTACCAATTGATTTTATTGATTCAAATCATGTAATGTTCATGTTACAACATATTTATTGAGTCATTAGATTTTGTTAGTACTATCCTTTATCCTCTTTTAATTATGTTAGTATTTACAAAGGGTAAAGGGATGTAATATATTGGGATTATTCTTAGGGGAACTCACTTTTGTATTACTGTAGTTTTATATTGTTTGAGTGATGTCCCTTATCTTTATGTTTATTATTGTTTATGCTCTTCAGTCAGTGAGTTAGACAAAGAGAATAAAATGACGAAACTGTAATGTCTCCATCGTCCGTTGTATTCCTAAATTAAAAACCACTCCAATCCACTTCAGGTGTGTTTAAGAACTGTGACGTCACTTCGAAAACACGCAACTTTAAATGAAAGCTCACTTAAATGTTCGATTCCAAACTATTTAATGACGCTTCACGCACGTTGCGATATTAGAGCGCTGTCACACACCAAATACACACTTGAATGACAATAAAATAAAAATATTTGAGACTAGGCCTGTCAACGGGTACCTGGGACCCGGGTACTCGTTGCCATCTGATTACCCGGGTAGTAAAATTCCGCCCGGGTACCAGTGAAAATGTAACTTTAATGTCTATATTAACGGAGGCCAAACTTCGGTACCCATTCGGCTTTTTTTTAAAAAATAATTTTTCAAATGAAAATGTTTGTTTGAAATAAATGCTGTAAATTACATCTAAGGAGAAATATCTGTCAACGGGAAATGTATTTTGATACATCTTTTTCTCTCATTTTGAAACAATTAATCTCAAACACAAAAAGGTTTTTGGCGCTTTAAAAGAATCATATAGATAAGGAAAATAAAAGTCCTCTTCCAAAAATAATGATGTTAGAGATAAAAGCGGCTTTTGTTAGTAAAAAAACCCTTCTTTGACAGTAACTTCCCTTTGCAATACGCCGATTGATACTAGCTAATGTTATTTATCTACCCCCTATCCTCCCTTCATTCATATAACCCACACCCCTTGCATTTGCTTGTGCTTCTTGTGTTCATTAACACGTGTTGACCTAGAAAAACTCATGTACAAGGTTTTCAGTATTTAAAGTTAATAAATTAATCAGTTACTAACAATTTCAAATGGGTAAGTCGTCTGCCGTGGGGAGGGACTGCATAGAGATAAATTAGGCCGTGTTTGGTTTTGTTACTAAAAACATCCCTGCTTTGACATTAAAGTTACTTTGAAATACGCCGACATAGGATTTCCGATTGTAGACGTTGTTTATCTACCCCATCTCCTCCCCCATTCGATTGTGTTTTAGCGTGTTCCTTACCACGTGTGCCTTGTCCAATTAAAAAAAAAATACACCAAGATTTGTAATTTTTTAAAAGTCAATATATTAGCTACTAACAGTCTAAGATGGGTAAGAGGCCATCCATAAATGACGTTTTGCACCTACGGAGGAGGCGATCATACATTTGTGACGAAGGGGGTGTGTGTTTTAGAAATGTGAAGTCACATCAAAACGTGCAACTTAAAATGAAAGTTCCACTTAAAAACTTGAATGCTCACAATTTATTTATTGACGATTTACATGGATTTACACGTGCATCGTTTTAATAGAGTTCAACTTCACATTAAATACAAACTTAAGTGACAATGGTGACAATAAAGTTATGTCACAAATGCTCATTTTCAAAAAGGAGATACGGCTTTTATTTTTATTTTTTTTTTGGGGNGCGGCTGCAAATCTTTTTTCTAAGGGGGTTCTAAATTTTTTTTTGACAATGGCGGGGGTGGGGGGTATAAATCGGCCAAAATCACGTGACCTCACTTTTAGACGTCGGCCGTGTGGTTACTGTGTGAAATAAGGTGCATGGAAGGTGGCTAGGTTGCATAGCATAGTATAGCGGTCATGACTGGGAAAATTAAGCGATGTTTCGAACGGGTAACCAGGGTACCCATTCGAAATTTGGACGGGTACCTGGGCAGCATTTTTCAACAAAATTGACAGCCCTATTTGAGACATGTAATGTTCAGTTTCAAACAAGAAATAACGCGTTTTTTTAAATATATATATAATTGTCGCTGGCAGTACTGTTGAGGTCAATGTTGAGAAGTCGAGGGAAATTTCCCGAATCGTGGGAATTTTTTTAGCCAAATTTTAAAAAATGGGAATTAGGGAATTTATAAGGATTTTACCTAAAATATGGGAATTTTTTTAGGTTGACCATTTTAAAAAAATTAAATACATTCTTGAATGAAAATAACATAAAATAATTTGAAGCGTGCTCATTTTCCAATAAGAAATACTTGGGAAGGCTCTTTGACTTCATATTTGTTTATTTATAGCGTGTCTATGTTTTTATTTTTTATTTCGGATCTAGGTTTTTTCCTGACGTTTTGGCTAGGTTTTTCCCAACATCGTCACTGACAGTAGACTAGACAGTTTACATTCAGATTGTGTAAATGTATTACTATTAAATAATATAATTAATTAGTCTGAGCCCGAATCATTATAAAACGTTTGTTACATATAAAGGACCAAATCATTAACACTATGTAAATATATAACAATCTATGTAACCATGTATGATTGATTTATTATTAATAAATTTCAAAGCATTCATTTTTTAAAAAAAAATATTTTGATCAATCACAGACAAATTTAAATTACAAGAGTATCCAAATAACTTTTTTAAAACATCATAATGTTAAAATTTAAAAGTATAATCTATATTTTAGCTTTGTAGCCAAGTTCTTAAATAAAAACGTATAGATTAAACAAAAATTGAAAGTGCTCTATTAAAAATTGCCTTAAAAATGCACAAATATTTATTATTTTTTAATTTGGAAGTCCAAAGTCATTAAAATGAATGCGAAAGCATTTAATTAAAGTTGCCACTTATCAGTTTTTTTTCCCAAGTTTTTAATGCATGTGGGAATTTTTAACCCAATTTGGGAATTTTCTGACTCCTGCCTGGGAAAATCTGGCAATTAGACTTCGCAACACTGGTTGAGGTTCTGATGTGTGCCAATATCCAAAGCATGCTGTCAAAAAATGCCAATCCTTAGTGAAAGACACCTAATAAGGTGGCTAGGTCATGTAAAAAAAAAAAAAATGAGTCGGGGTCGCATCCTCAAGGACCCCTTATATGAAGACCTGTCGTCGGGAAAGACAGATCGACAACGTCTTCGATTTAAAAATGTCTGCCCGAGAGATATGAAAGCAGCCAGAATAAACACAAGTGACTGGGAATGCAAAGCAGAAGACCGATCTACGTGGCGCACCGTTGTCAAAGAGGGCATCATAGTAGCCAGGGAGTGAAGGATGGAGGAGGCTACAGACAAAAGAGCTAGGAGAAAGGCCAAAACATTGGAAAGCACAGAACTCGTGTGCTAAAGATGAAGAGACTGTCACTCAAGGACAGGACTGCTCAGCCACACGAGGAAATGCAGCCCAACCCCAACGGTGATGCACCATCGTCTCTCGAGACGGAAGGATGCCGATGACATTAGTGTTCGGGAACGTTTGATTGATTCTCTATTTTTCCACCCACTCTTGTTGTACGGCAAAAATTACACTACCCGATCAAATAAAATAACATTTAAAAAACAAACAAACAAAAAATAACAAGCAATCAAAGTCAACAAATAACGTGAAATTTGGGTGATGGAAGTGAACATGCAGCCTTGTCTTATGAAACAGAGTTAAGATATAGAAATTTACAGTCTTCATTACATAATATTACTGTGGACATTTATGCGAAAATTAGGCAGCTACAGATTTTTTTTTATATAAAAAAGAACAACACAGATATGCCTATTATTCTCTTATACTACCTGATAATCTGCTTGACTATGATGAATATGAATTCACACCAGAGAATAAATCTCATATGCCATTGCGTAACATACGCACAAAAAAATTTAATTTGCACAATACTGAGCCTAGTTACGCAAACCGCTCAGACTGCAAACAGCATCCATGACTACCGTGACTGACTGAGTCAAGACTGATATGCAATAATGTTTTAAAATTTAATGCAAAGGAAGTTCTGAACTTTTAATTATTTAAAAGTAATTAATATTTGATTCAGACCAAACGTTCACACATTGCTAAAATATATCCGTTTGATTTATATTTCCATTTCTTTAAATTAGTAGAAGTTTTTCTTTCGCCTTCATCTGTGTTTGGGATATAAAAGTGTTCAACTGCCAGTGGGGAATATCCAGTGTCTTCAAATCTTTTGTTCAGGTCTGCATGAAGAGCCATTAACTGTTGGTAAACCAGCAAATTTTTATCACTATTTTGTGATTCTCAAGATTCTCAACTTCCCAATTTTTTTTTTTTTTTTTTTTTTTACAGAAAAACGCAGATATTATGATTTTAGTTTTGATTTCATTGAATTGGTCACCTTTTAGTTCATTGAATTGGTCACCTTTTAGTTTATTGAATTAGTCACCTTTTAGTTCATTGAATTGGTCACCTTTTAGTTCAAATTATATGATCTAATAGCAAAAATTACACACATACAGTAGCAAATTTTATATTGAAAAAAAAGTGTAGTGCTGCGATGTCTGTTCATATTTTTTATATGAATTTCCATTGAGTTCATCAGCATTTTTATTTTATTGAGGGAATTGTGCTCACCTTTTTCTTTAATTACCTTCTTAATCATTAAATATTGCAAGATTTGACAACTTCAAGTGAAATCAGATAATCCAAAAATCACACATCAGACATTGATTTAAATTCATAAAATTTTATTATCAAATTAGTTTCACTTTACTTTCACCCTACGCCAGATAAGGAATAACTTTTGATTTGATTTTTTATAGAAAAATTATAGCAAGTTTGAGTTTGACTCTTGACTAATGAAGGCCTTTAATTTTTCTATACATCTCTGTAATGGTATAGCCTTCAGTTAAGTGAGTGCCAAATAAACTTTCTTTTATTCTCTTCAAATGCAACATACAATTTTCATTAAGAAAAGAAAAAAAAGGGGAACCCCATATTTGATTTTTTTTTTCATTCACACATTCTTCATTCTCATACATCTCATTCACAAATAATTTAAGATTTGGCTTTCATTTCATACAATGGCACATACAATTTTATTGTCATCTTATTCAAACATTAGGTTCACTGTATGGCTATAATGAGATTCATCTTTTTATGGTTTACCCCTGAGGTTGTGCCACCATTTCATGATAGTCTCTCGCTTGGCCCAGATCAGTTGATTGCCATACTTTGTATACAAACTGAAATAAGAGGATAGCAAAATTTAAAAAAACCTGATAGTAAATCTCTAAAATAAACAATAAATACAACTGTCTAGAAACATTTTTGTTATTTAGATACACAGTTATTAACCTATTTGCTATTACTAAAAGCAAACCAACAAAAACACCCCTGAAATACTAAGCAAAGGGAGATCATTCTCACAAAATGCACCCCAGACCTGACAAGAAAACAAATCTCTGCAGATTTGCGGGGAGCTGGTTTAAGAACTACATTTTAAATAAATATAAAGTAACATTGGTACCTCAATTATCTTTTAACTTTTAGAGTCTATAGAACAACACAGAATATGAGAAAACATTAATGATTACTGGAAATGATTTGCATTAAATACAGATTTCTACACAACCGTTTTTTTTTTATATAAGAACAGAGGCTGCATAGAGTTCAGTTTTCCAGCATCTCTCTAGTGGCCTTTTTGAGCTTGTCCAACAGTTCTTTGGTCAATTGAAGTTAACTTTGCAATTGATTTTTGTTACATATTAAATTCAATTTTAGTTAGAAAAAGTATCAGTTGTAATGCTTGTCCTTGTTTCATTGTTATTTGCCTGGAAACATTTCTTCCACTCTGGCATTAAAAAAATAGGTATTGCCAAGATATTTAAGTCTTGCAATAAGAAGGATGGTAAATAAAACTTTTGATCTCATAACTGAAAGTGAATTGTCGATTCTTTCAACAAAGTTTTACAAAGTGATTGGTAACAGTTTAGTTATTGTACCAGATGTAGATTTACTGCTTTTACTTTACTCAGCAGTTGTAATTTTTGCATTAATCTATTTTTATTGTTATCATTGAACCCACCCCTCCCTTTCAATAGATATCTGGGTCTGGCACTGATTGGAAATGTTTTGCCACAGGGTGATGGCAGAATGTTTTTCCGAATATTGATGCTGTTTTGAAAATGAATGACGTCATTTCTTTGTTTAGTTAGACTACTCTTAGTACTAGAAATATCACTGTCAAGTTCACTTACTGGAATCCCTTTCTCAGCAGGTTTCTTAAAAAATATATCTATATCTCAGAGCTACTGAGTTATTGGTTTTATTTGGATGATAAAAGGAATAATGTATGATCGGATGGCAAATGAAGAAATATTTAGAGATGACGGTTCGTTTGCATAACGGAAGTGTAGGAAAGACCCAAAAAGGTAGCATAAAAAACCCAAACACACCACTTCCTGTCAGTACTATCACACTTTTATTATGTTATGATTATAACTTATGATTATAACTTTTGGATTTTCATAACTTGAAAAATTTTAATTGTCAAAAATTGCTCGAAGCAATACTCGTTCAGAAAATGTATAGTTATATGTCATTTGTTTGAAAAATGTAATTTTGATGAATTTTTTTCTTTCATTACTATCAAATTTTTGTTAATCAAAAAATAAAAACTAAATTATATTACATTTAACTGACCTAACAAATTCCTTATCTGAATTGATTCAATCAATGTTTCATTACCATAATACTTGTGAAACAAAGAACAAAAACATGAATGTCTTTGATTCTTTTTTTATTCTCACTAAGACCCTGATCGGTCTGATGAATGGGGTGAGGCTCGCAATGCTTGTGGCACCCAACTTTGTGAGCAGGACACCAGTGTCATTTCTGTTTTCTGCCCTTTCTACTTTTTTTTGTCTTTGCTTCTGTCACTGCCAACAATGCAGTCCTTCTTGCCTTCTTATATAAACAGCTGATGCACAGAGATATCTGTGTATGGCAAGACACACTGAATGCCAGGTGGTTGAGCCTTTATGTCAGAATTTGCTTTCACCAACATTCAACTTTGAGACTGTTCATAGTTCATAATCAAAAATTAAATTTTTAAAACTAATAGGCTCTGAACACATTTCCAAATTTATATCTTATATATTACATACGCTCCTACTGTACAGATAATTATTCTAACAGCAAACAGGATTTCTGACAATAAAGTTAAGATATATTCTGAGTTTGTTCTGGTGTACATCAATGCACCCCCAAACAAATTTGTCAGCTAAATGTCATCACTATGACAGAGAGGTGCAGAGCTAATTTTGTCAATATCTGACTCTATGTTGTCCTCACTGCTACTTGCACTATCATTCTTAATTGAAGTCCATGAAATTATTATTGGTCTCCAATTACAATAAATTAAATAATGATATTAGATGTTGATTTTCCGATCCCGATGGATCCTCTCCAGTGTCAGACATTTTGGCAGTCAACAACAAATTTAGAAAAAATCTCACTCGTGTTTATTCACAAAACAAGTAGTGATAAAAACACATTTCGAAAACAGCAACATATGGAAATAGGATGGAAATCCATTTCTTAATACTAATAGTGATCTCCCCTTTCTAAACTTAAATAAATGCATTAACATTTTTAATGACAATTATGCTAATGGCCATTTACATAGTCCGGACACAACAAAAATGTGGATAATGGCCAACCATTTGGACAGTTCTAGGGTTAAATTTCTACATCACTCTCTTTGGGAGCTGACCCCCATAGTCTTTCACTTATTATTGCTTAATTTTCGTGAAACTTTGGGAGCTGACCCCCATAATCTATGACTTATTATTGTTTAATTGTCATGGAAAAACAGTAGGTGGACCTGGCATAGCTGTTGTTTCTTGAGTTCAACCACTGCCCAGCGTGTTACCATCAATGGAGCACTGATAGCACAGACGCTTGAGTCCTGGCATTGGGCTCAACATATGCTGGCAGTTGTATGGGCTGCATCTCGATGAGATGCTTGGTGTGTCAGGTTGCCTGGATTTTGTAGCTCCAGACAAAAGCTGGCCTTAAACAGCCTTCCGAAACACAAGATTATTTTGTAGCACTTTCCGTCAACAGAAAGCTGTTGATCATAGTAAGATCTATAAAGTACCATAAAACATATTTGCTCTGCTTTCTGTTCTCTACCATGAACAGCTGGAAGTAGTCTTTTGAACTGCTGTCAATAGAAGATAATAAATTCCACCTATTATTTCAGTAAAAGTTTCTAATTTGTCCAGAACGTTAGTCAAATTCTTTGGCCAACACACAGCGACAGCGTCTTCTTTGTCGCTCTCTTTGTTCCCTTTCATCAGTGTTATTTTCTGATTCATGACCAAAGTCTAGAGCATTTTGATGTATTTCAACATCTGATTCCTCCTGGTTGTCAGAATTATATACAACTGTATAATTAGACATTGAAGTAGAAATAAAGTCAAGAAATTGAAAGGCCATAGCAAAACAATTTTATGAAAACACACTTCATAATTTACAAAATGTAGTCCCAACTCTAAGACGCCCAGATTTTAAACCCTAAATGACAGCAACATCCATTTTTAAAAATGAAATCTGCAATGTTTCTACATTTTAAAACATCGTAAGCTATTTGCACTGTAACAATGCCACTCGCTGATGTATGCGCATAGCTAGGTGTCATGCCACATTTGATGTCATTAGTAGTAAGGAGGCTATGTCGCATTAAGTACCAATAGTAGCGATTGGGTTAAGTATTAAATAAAATTATGTATATTATATACACCAATATATAAAGTAAAAGTAAAATACATTTTTAAATGGGTAAGCATGCTACATAGAATAAATAACATTCTGAATTAAAGTAAAAGGAGTGTATGTAATAGATAAGTTAAGAAATAAATTTTTATTTGGCAGTTTTTAGCACTTACATGCCAAAAAGAACTCCTCCCAAATGTCCAGCATGATCCAGAAACCTCCAGCCCATCACAAGTCCTAAAACATCAAATGCTACTATGGCCTTCAAACCCTGGAGAAAAAAAATATATTGCTAGTAACTGCTGACAAACACTGAAACACTGCACAACAGTTTTAGAGTTACCATGCAGCAATTTTCATAATGATAGCTTATGTATTTTTTTATATGTAAAACTTTGCACAGAAACAAATGAATAATTTGCAAAACAATTTATATTTTTGTACATGAAGGAAACACCTGGTACATATTGAGAAGAATAAAATGGTCTTTATATTTTCAAACAATAAAATAATTTATTTTAGTTACTCGCCAATAACGCAAATAGAACTTGACAACTTTTCTTTGCATGTTATATAAATACAAGTATAGTAATAGTTTATAAAAGAATAAAAAGCTCATTCGGTCCAAATCCTAAATTTCAACCAGTAAATCAGAATTTTATACTCATTCTCAACAAAAATTTAATATTCATAAAGAATGATAAAGATAAATTTTCATAAATTACAGATTTATATAAAGTCATAATACATTTAAAAGTGATCTTGCCTTTTAAAATAATGACACAATTTATAAGAAAATAATAACTATTATGATTTTAAAGAGATTCCTGTTTCATTACAAAAGGCACTTAGCTAAACATATTAATCAATATCACATATAGTGACTTACTGAATCCGCTGAGAATGAATGGGGAAAGATGTCGCTAATGAAAGCCACACCAAGCTGTGCATTTGGATATGTCACACACACAGCACCGATCAAACCCATTATTGCCCCTGACTACAGAGAAGAAACAAAATCATTAAGTTTAAAAGATTTAATTCATAATCAGGTCATTTGAGATTTTTGACAATTATAGTCTCTTGTATGAACTGCAAGATTTGAAACTTAGATTATTAGAAACACTGGAATTAAATACAGCCAGTGATAACAGTATTGTTTCTGGTACATTATTTTCTGGGGTTATTAGTATATGAGCAGATTATGTTTCAGGCTTTCTTAAAAAAGATAGTGGGGGAGGTTCTGCTTAGTAAAAAAAAAACAATGTTTAAAAGACTAATGCAATGTTATTGGGTAAACATTAGTAATTTGTCAAATTATAGTGACTTAAAGTAAATAAGTATAATAACTATAATAAGACTTACAGCTCCAACAGACACAGCAGAGGGTCTCTTTAACAACTTACTACAAGCCATGCTAGCAAATGATGAAATAGTTCCTGAAATAAGCAACAGAAAAATATCGAAGCATTAAATTTGTGATAAAATAGTCTTCCAATTAAAAAGTAATTAAAGGATGAGTGGAAGGAAAATGACTTAAACTTATAAAACAAGGGTCCTCAGAGGGCTAATGGGTCACTTGAATACTCACAAAGAGCCAAATCAAAACTGAATCCCCATGTCAATGAAGTTATTAAAAAATCAAACAAAACCTTAGGCTTTATAAAAAGAAACTTTTACAAATGTAACAAAGATATAAAACTAAAATGCTACCTCACCCTGGTGAGACCTATACTAGAATATGCATCTTCTGTATGGGATCCATCCACCAAAGAAAATATTGATAAGTTAGAACAAATCCAAAAAAGAGCTGCCAGATTCATTACTGGAGAATATTCAAAACTGACAAGAGTAACACCATTAGTTAAATCATTAAACCTTGAAACACTAGAGGATAGAAGAACCAAGAGTAAATTAGTAATTATACATAAGGCTATTAATTCTAATTTAGAAATACAACACAAAGATAACTTAATACAACCCTCAGATAGACATAAAGATAAAAACACCTTTCTTATTCCATATGCAAGAACAAACACATACAAGTTTTCTTTCTTTCCCTCCGGTATTCGGGCGTGGAATGGGTTGCCTGAAGAAACCAGGAAAGCCAACACTTTATCATCATTTAAAACTCTAGTAAGAATACAGGACTAAACACAAACCATAGAAATACGTAGGACGCAATAATCTTCTGTACAGAAGGAGCGTCTGTAACATATAAGATAAGATAAGATAACTTGATAAATAAATATTGAGAAAATATTATTATAATTAGGCCTGAACCGATACTCGGTATTGTCCGATTCTCGTATACTCAGCATTGCTGCCGATGCCAATTATAATGTAATTGCTCGAATAGCAAAGATGCACGCAGAATCGCATATCTGAAACATTTGATTTCCCATGAAATAACAAAATGTACCGTGTCCAGACTTGTTGTTGTTGGCAAGCATTCATCCTTCAACCTAAATTTGACTCTATTACTATTGCTTTGTATTCATTGTTTCATTCATAAAAAGTGATTGTGTGCAAAAGCCATTGTACTGTTGGTTAGAATTAATTATGAGTCAAAGTTGAAGGTTCAAAAGGAGTTCCTCATTATATTTGTACATTTTCATTTTACCTGTATTTAAGATTATTTTTGTTAAAAGATTTATACAGAATAACTTTTTCAACATTGTTTACCAACAAAATTTAAAAAGGTAATAATAATAATTTATAAATTAATGGAATTATGTGTAAACAAAATATTTGCAACAGTGAGAAAAAAAACTGTATTGAAATTAATGAAAATTATATTTTAAAGGTGCAAAAAAAACTATGTACTTCCTTTTTAAGTGACATCACAGCCACAGTCACTTATGGAGTAAAATTTGGAAGCTATGGTACTACCTTGTGAGTTAAGCGGAGTCAAGAGTTACTGAACCCCACCTTTAAAAGACCTGACTGTGTACTGATGGTCATTGTCTATGAATGCAATGACCACAGCAGGTTCATATTCACAAACAGATGAATTATTACCTGCACTAAGGTAGAATGCGGCAAACTGTTCATATCCCAACAAGTTGACGGTCACTGTAGCAAATGACCAAAGCACATACATATTTACAAACAGATGAAAAAAACTGATGTGACTGAAAGAGCTCAACAACATGGATGGCAGTGGATGGCCTGTAATAAAAGTAAGTGGATATATCTATATCTATATATATAAGCAAACTTTTCTTAATTTTTTCTTAAACTGCATGTTGCAACTAGTAAGTGGAATTTTTTTTGGACTATAAACACAATCCCTGAGTAAACATTTTAGTTTTTATAAAATGATTTACTAGTGAAATTAAATAACATCAAGCCATTCCCAATATGATTCTTATACGATAATTATAAGATAAATGGTTTACAACTTTGTCATAAATTTCATGTTAAAAAACATCGAGGTACCTACTAATAGATGTAGTAAAATATCTAATCATAGTAGGCTGTAAAGATTGGATGCGCCACAACAAAAAGACAGAGACATTGGCTGCCATAATACCAATAATCATCTTCTGGCCACTGGTTAATTTTTCCCACATAGAATGAGCCTTAGGGAGAAACCATTGTTTATTATTTTATGAACATTCAGTAACTGTAAAGTTTAGCATTAATAATATATTTAAAATCAATCATATTTACTTTGATGACATAGTTTTAAACATTTTCAACAAGATCCTAACTTAAAAAAATACTGAAAAAACTTAGAATGTACTGAGGAAATAAGAAGTACCATATATAAATAGTACTTGGACACTTCAACTATGATGAGTATTCTTATTATTAAGTGTAGCTATAGTAAATAGTTCTACTGAACTAAATACATTGATATATTTTTTGGGGGGTAGAAATCAACCACACGAAAAATTACTGATAATGTCATTCAAAATACTTTGGTCCCAGTAATGTAATAATAATTATTTCGGCACACAAATTTACATGATCTCTAAAACCAAAAGCTTTTTGATGCTTCTTCTCAAACACAGATTCCTTCTTGCTACCATCTTGTAACTTCTGGAACATGTGTCGCATTTTTTCATAGTTCCATATCATGCCACCAGCAAAACTAAAGCCACACACCTGGATAAAAAAAAATACAAACAAAACTTTAAATCCATCCACCTGGGGCTTATCAAGTTTTTGTATTGTGCAAATAAATTTTTCATATTTATTTCAATGAACAGAAGAGCTTTTTTTGTATTGTGCAAATAAAATTACATATTTATTTCAATAAACAGAAGAGCTTATCACCAAAACTTTATGAAAATAGCTGGTTTCATGGCAATTTATAACATCTGAGGTAATGATCAAATCCTCGTGTTTATATTCCAGCTCATCCCCATATTTTTCGATATACCCTTTTTTCCTGCTCTTGAAATTAAAAAAAAAAAAGAAATGAGTGAAATGACCATGTCTTTGCGCTCCTTTTTTACAGAAGATTATTGCGTCCACAGACCATGCCGGTCTGCTGGCAAATGATGCAGCATTCCACGCATTACTGAATCGCCTTTGTTTCCCTAACTAGAGTTAGGTACCCATTTGGAACTGGACAGACTCAGGGACATCCTCGGCCCAGGGAACTAATACCTGCCTACGCATGGAATTGAGCCCGTGACCATCGGTACCTCAGCCAAGCATACGTGTCACTCGACCACCTTGTCCCGTGATCATTTGACTTGGAAATGAACTGAAGATGACAAGATGGTGTCAAGACAAATAAATTTTTAAAAAACTTACCCCCAATGTGAAAAGAAAGGGCTTTAGCAAAGATGGTGTGTCTTCATCAAGACTGGACACTTTGATGTCTTCCACCGCACGTCTAGTTTTAAAGCCTCTCTTAAAAAATAATTGTAATCTGGAATAAGTTGAATGCAGAGCTTGAAATTGTGTATATGTAACCTTTTGAACAGGAACGCATCTGATCCTTTGACCAATTGGATTGTGTACTCCATGCTTCAGGCTCCTGTAAAATATTTAAGGTAATTAATAAACAGAAATTAATGAAAAGCTATACCACCAAAAGCTAGATCTTAGTAAATATTTGTCAACTTTTACCCACATCAACACATTTTAAAATCTTTTATATTATTAACTTGGGACGTTTGCTCAACGAAACAACTTTGGATAAATTTTTAACCCCCTTCCTAGTAAGCTAGCGACCTGAAATTTCCCAGGCAGACTTAGAGCCGATGATAAAAATAATGTATCAAAATTTCAGATCTATCAAATGCACTGTAATTAAATTAATGAATTTTTATTAGATTATCTCTATTTATTCCTATGTAACATGTTAATTTTTGGGCAAGAGTGTCGCGGTGCATATTATATTGAATGACCCTTTTTTTTATACTTTCCTCAGGCACTTTTCAGTCTCTCTATGATACATAATCCGGTCATGATATATCCATTTCGTTGATCTAGGAACCTGCTTGCCAGATTTTTTTTAACTATGCTAAAATAAATTTACTTACTGAAGATATTTTAAAAATTATTATGCATCGATTTTAATTTTCTTAGAAGATCAATAAAAATTTTAAAGAAAATTTCATTTTTTATTTTGTTACTAGATGTTTAATTTTTTTATCATAGACAGCCAAAAAAATGCAATAGAAATTAATAAGACTTACAAATTAATAGTAATAGTTAAAATACAACATATAATAATGCATTTTGTAAATTAAAATGGTAAGTTCTCTCGAGAAAATTAAATTTTGCTGTGAAATAATATACACCAAGAAACTGCAAGGTTGCCATGTATTTAATAAATTAAAAAGGTAAGTTATCACAAGAAAATTAAATTTAGCTGTGAAATAATTTACATGTAGAAAACCGTAGAAACTGCAGAATTACCCCAAAAGTATAAGTAATAACTAAATAAACTGCAAATATTTTTATACAAAAATATCTATGTGATGTACATGCAGCCTTAAATATGTTTAGTGTAATTTCAAATTAGGAGACATAATACTTAATCTATTATATAATGCGCTAAGGCGCATTTCCGTCCGTCAGTCAGTCAGTGTGTGTGTGTGAAGCCCCTATGCTCCGCAACTCTTGATTACTTTTTTTAAATTGAAAATATAGACGTAAAATCATAATGATTTTGGTTTTGAGATTAACAGAGCGTGTGGTTTTGCGCGCCGAAAAAAATGAAGTGGCGTCATGAAGCTTTTATTATATTAATTTATTTGATGTTACATTTTATGTTGATAATCCAAATGTGTGAATAAGCATGTGTGCGAGTGTGTTCATGTGCGAGTGTGTTCATATGTGTGTGTGTGTGTGTGTGTGCGCAGCTGTGTGTGTGTGTGCGCGACAGTTTAGGGTGGTTCACAATGTATAGGTAAAAAAAAAAAGTTGAAAAATTGCTAGTGCTTCATAAAAATTGTGTTACCTGTGCTACAGAGACCTTAAATATAAAATATAACTCCATTTGCAGTTAATTTAGTACTGCCTCAAAGCACCTGCATTTTTGTTTGGTCCCAAAAATCGATATTATTTCCAGCTTAAAGATCAAATTGAAGACTGGTCAACTGTTACTTATTTTTTGCAAGTACAAAGAATATTTAACTTTTAAAAAAGTAAACAACTCCATTTTGATTGTACTGTCTACAAGTGTTTAATATTTGTCTTAATTTTCATTTATTTCTAGGAGGTATTGGCTATTGATTTATTAGAGACAATTTTTTAAAATGGCTGTTACAAGATCTCAGACATATGTTCATCTGATTGGCGAACCAGTACAGTTATTTAATGGAAATATGCTACCAACAACTAGAGAAGTTTTACAAGTCTATTATCATCATCACAATAATGAAAAACTGTCTAAAACTGAATCGGTTACAGTTACTGTTAGACAGGTTTGCGAGATATGGGCCAGAGCAAGAGTACCATCAGCTGAAGAAAGAAATATTATCCACAAGCTAAAACTTCTTGTTGATAAACACAGAAATGTCTGTCGCAATAAGACCCGTGGTGGCACAGCTCAGATGGCAAGGGAGTCAAATTTTGAAGCTGATATGAATGGCCTGTTTGATATTGCTCATCATGATGCGATGAACCGAATAAAAATTGAAGAAGATAGGGTTTTTCTGGCTGATCAAAGAACAGAAAGGAAGTATGTCATGGGTAAAATAGACCAGCAGCTTACAGCAGTAGAAGGTCGACGAGCAGTAAGAATACAAAGAGAAGCTGAACTGAGGACCAAAGAAGACAGGAGGCTAAATGATTTAGCTCAGGCAAGTGCACCAGCATCGGCAAGTTTGAATAATGGTGACACCAGTGACANTAGTCATCTTGATGAAGAAAGTAGTGCAGAACTCAGTGACTACAATCCTGAATGCAAATCATCAGACAGTTCAGACACACAAGATCAAACACAGCAAAAGCGTGCAAAAATATCTGCAAATGAAGCTGTAAGTCCACAGTTAGCTGCAGTACTAGATCGTACAAGTGTCAGCAATCGAGATGCTGCATATATTCTACATGCAGCAGCTACGACTTATGGACAAAATGCATCAGGTATGTCCTTGTCTGTCAGCAGCATCAGAAGAACAAGATCAAAGCATCGTACTCAAGCAGCTGCTAATGTGAAGTCTGCATTCAACAGAGATGGCCCACTGGTTATACATTTCGATGGCAAATTGCTTCCTTCAATAGCTGGCGGTCCAGGAAAAGAAGATCGCGTAGCAATCATTGTAACAGGTCGTACAACTGAAAAGCTTTTGGCTATTCCAAAAGTTGTACAAGGAACAGGTGAGCAAATAGCCAAAGCTGCAGCAGAAACCATCACTGATTGGAAGCTGACTAACAGCATTGCAGGAATGTCATTTGATACAACTGCAACAAACACCGGCCATCTCAATGGCGCATGTGTGCTTCTGGAGCAAAAACTAGGCAAAGAACTGCTATGGTTGGCTTGCCGACACCACGTCCTTGAAGTCCTATGCAGCGACATTTTTAAAAAGGTGTTTGGCCCAACATCAGGGCCAAATGTGATATTATTTCGCAGATTTCAAGAATTTTGGCCAAATATTGACCAAGTGGCATACAAACCATGTCCAGACACCCGCCTAATGACTGAAAGTCTAGCAATGCAAAAACAGGAAATATTGAAATTCTGTCAGGACATTTTGACTGGTAACAAGGGAGCAATTCCAAGAGAAGACTACAGGGAATTATTAGAGCTGACCATGATTTTTCTGGGACAGACGCCACCACGTGGCATTCGATTCCGTGTACCTGGGGCTTTCCATCATGCCAGATGGATGTCACAGTTGCTGTATGTTCTGAAGCTGAATTTGTTTCAGGAACAGTTTAAGCTCAGTCGACATGAGAACACAGTATGCTTAGAATTTGGACTGTTCACAACATTGGTGTATGTCAAAGCGTGGATATCTTGTACATCACCTTGTGATGCTCCTATAAACGATCTGTCTCTTATTCAAAGCCTCACCAACTATCGTACCACTTCCAAGATCATTGCAGACACAGGAATTGTGGCACTTGGACGCCATCTATGGTACTTGGGACAAGAACTCGTGCCACTTGCTCTGTTTTCTGACCTTGTTTCAGACGAGGTCAAGACAAGAATGGCATCTTGTCTTATAACTGCCAGCGAATATGAAACATCTTCAGAAAGGTCAATCAAATACACTGGCAAAGAAGAACTCTGTGATAAGAAACTTGATTATTTTATTGGAAGCAGATCACACTTCTTCTTTCAGGTCTTGAATCTCGACAAATCGTTTCTGAACTTGCCTGTTGAGCAGTGGCCACAGCTGGAAGCGTACCAACACGCAAAGGTGGTTGCCCATTCACTAAAAGTTGTTAATGACTCAGCAGAGCGAGGCATTGCATTGGCAACCAACTTCAACAAGTCATTAACAAAAAAGGAAGATGAAAAGCAGTACTTGTATCAGGTTGTTGAGTCACACCGTAAACAGTACCCAGATGCAAAGAAGGCAACACTCAATCAATGAATAAACAATGAACAGTGTTGTAGTGTTTTATGTTACTTAACTGGTTCTGTGAACATTTTACTGATTGGCCCAAAACACTGTGTGCATGCATTTATATTTTAATTGTTGAAAGCTCAACATTGTTCTGAGTTTATGTTGCGTAAACGAAAAAGGGCCGTTATTGTAATTTTCAAATCCAATTAGGCAGTACTGATTACTGAATGAATGTTAATTGTCAGAGTCTGTGAACATTTTGTTGACTGTTTGGAACTCTTAGTACATTTATAATTTCAATGTGGAAACCTCAACATTTTTCTGGCTTAATGATACAAAAAACGAGAAAATCGGCAGTTATCACCATTTTTAATCCTCATGAGGCAGTAGTAAATGATGATAGAATGACTCAGTTTTTGTTGTTATTTCATTATCTCATGACATATAACAGAAAAATAAAAAAGCACTACAAGTTACTAAAAAAAATTTTTTTTGAACCACCCTGCGCGTGACTGTGTGTTTTGTATTAGTTGTGAAATAACGATTTATTTCATAGATTGCTAAAAGTGAAATTAAATATTGAAAAGACGTTGCCAGGTAATGGTTTATGCATAGTTAAAATTATGCACTGGATTATGAAAAATTCCGTTAATTTTATGAACACAAGTATCTGCCGATGCGTTCTTCGTAGGTGCTTGATTAAAAGATAACGGGAAGTCATTGAATGTGACTTAAAAAACTGTTAATGAGATTTTCAGAGATGGTTNATGAATTGCCACAATGGAAAATAAACAATGAGAAGAACTTATAGTCGCTATTGAAATTGCATTATTTATAGTTATAATATGTAATTGGGTAAGATTGAGGCTAATTGGCGCATATTTATTTTTAAAGGAAATGGAACCTTTCTAAAATTTTAAATTGTATTTTACGATAATAAAATCACACGAAGATGGGTCGAATTAATTTCTCTTAGTCACTGTTACATAACTTTAGAAATAAATGTGAAGAAATTATTTAATTTCAGACGGAATATCAATTTAACATTTTAATATAAGCTTTTTTTACATCTACGTATATAATCGGATGGAGGCAAATTTTATTCGGGCTTATAACAAGTCAAAATTACAGAAAATTAAATTTCTTAAAATATAAAAATTAACACGAAACTGCTTTTGAAGCATTTAACAAGTGATTTATCATAAAAACAATTGCAAATATTTGTTAGGAGGAATATGTAAATCTCTTACGTGCTTACTTAATACAAGTAAGTGTTTTGGATCGATTTCATTATAAACTCACATTAAGGAAATTTGTATTGAAAGTAAATGCTCAAGGGATTTGAAATAATAAAATGTTACGTGTATAACCATTTATACACTGTTGTAAGAGTGGGGTTTAATAGCGGAATTGTAATTTTTATAAAGAGGGGCAACTTTGTGAACTATCTGAAGGGTGCTTTTCTTTTCTAGGGTCATGTGTTTATAATATTGCCGAGCCCTGAGTGGCACTATTTCTTAGCCACTGATAATATCCTTTTTGCAAAGATTAAGAAAACCAGCAGTGTAAAATTTTAAGCCCAAACCATGCGATTCAACGTGTGTTTTTTTAAACAAATAGACAACATTTAAAAATCTCCCCAACCCTACACATCCCAATCACATAAGTATTAAACAGCTCAATAAAATTAAATCTAATTTGTCCTAAATAAATGTCATGCATAAACTGTAAAGGAATTGATGTTGTGGATTAATTGGTAGATGAATGAAAAAGCTTACGTTAAAAAAGACTTATTGCTAAAATAATGCAAAATTATGGTACTTGCTTGGATTAAAACCGTAAAGTTGTCAATTGGTGCAAGTTTGTGTGTGTGTATGGGGGGAGGGGAGGGGCTATGTGCATATGTGTGTGTGATTTAGATATTTCTATGTCTGCTAATGTTGCGCCTTTAACATGACAACCAGTATTAATCTTCTCAAACCACTCCTATTTGTTTGATTTTAGGTCTCATAATTGTTTTCTTTATTGTAATATATTTTCGGAAAAATTATATTGCAAGTTGGTAGATCTATGATTTTTTGATAAATCAGTGAACTTTATGCAAGCAAATAACAACATTAAATCCCTAAAAATTTGTAACGTTTAATTTACGATGATTTGAAAAAGTACGTACACGTATAACCAGTCAACATTCATCGTACATTCATGATTGTGATAATTGCGCGATTCAAAACCTATCTAAATCCACCCCAAACCCAATCCGATGTAATCGGGCTATAAAAAGGCAACGTGATCATATCGTCCTTTCTAAAGGTGCCTAAACTCTCGCTGCACCCCCCACCTCACTTTATTTACCTTTCCCATAACCTTCGTCAGCACACGGCACACGGAGTGATGTGGTGGTCACTGAGTCAGCCTTTGTAACATGTTTAAAAATACTGACAACTTTGTATGTCTTATTAAAATCAGTATTTCTGCGAGTGAGGTCTTCACGTGTTAAGGAACACAAGAAAAAAAATTGAAGGGCGCGCGTTTGTAATGGTTCCAACTTCCAACGCCTGCGAGGTGCATTGTTCAGCTTATCAACATTTAAAAAAAAATCATTTATTTTTGTTATCACAGTAAAAATCTTTGAGCCAATTAAATTTATACATCTTTAAAACGCAATTTAACTTAGGTCCTTTTTAAGTGTGTTTGGGATAGGAGTTGAAATTCTGTTTTTAATTTCTAATTCATAATTTACCAAAAATTAATTAAAAATAATAATAGTAATAAAATAACACATTATAAATGAAAAAAATCTCAATTTAGAAACGAAAGGGTCGAAACGTACGGGGTTGAAACGCCCTAGGGTCGAAAAGTCCCGCGGTGGAACTGTCCGGGGTCGAACCGTCCGTGGTCGAACAGACCGGAGTCGAAACGACCTGGGGGCGAAATGTCCTGTGGTCGAACCATCCGGGGTCGAATCGTCCGGTGTTGAAGTGTCCAACCACCAAATAGAAAATACTTTTTGCACAACTAAAGTAAACCAGCAGGGTACATTTTCAGCTCAAACCTTGCGATTTAAGGTGTTTCTTTAAAACAAATTAACTCATACATACCTTAATTTAGCATCAATATTCACATAATTAATATCTGGCGCATAAAAAAAATCCTATTCATTTGACTAAGGTCACGCTTAGCCTAGAAATAGAAATAATGTTTTGGAGAGCTTTTCCCATGAAAAAAGTAATCTTAAAACATGTATTTTACTCTAAGACCTAACGAAGGATGAAACATCCATTTTACAAAATTGGGTACATTTCTCGAACAATGCGGTTGCATGACATATGCTTCGGGTAAAAACTGTTCTTTAAGGTGTAAATATATCAAGTGTAAAGAAATATCACGGGTATTACGACTTATAAATAGGATCTAGCATAAGAAAGTGCGTGTTATGTCGAAAAAACACACTGACAACAACTCATTTTGTGCCAAGCTGTTTTGAGTTTATTAGATGAATAGTATGCAATGGGAATAAAGATTGATATACAGTGAATTGTTACTATTAGAAAAAATGTGCGGGAAAATATAATGATTGACATAAAATTTATAAGGAGAACATTTTCTCACCATTTTCTTAAAAAGCAGCATGGTTCTTATGTTTTTATTCACGTTAAAGGAACATGAACATGAACAAATAAACCATATTTTCCACTCTCCCCAAGCCACAATATTCACAAATATTATCTGGCTTAAAATATCCTATTCGTCTTGAACTAATTTCATGCTTAGACTATAAATGAAATGGGTGTTTAGCGATCTATTTCTAAGAACCAAAGGAATCATGTGGAAAGATATCGTTTTCATGTTTTGATTCACGTGAAAAGAAAGTGAACCTTGCCCGTTAGATTTTTTTAACTGTTAACGACATTTGTTATTCTGGTAGAGTATATAGCAGCATGCGTTATTAAAGGGGTTCGAGCATGGTGAAAGAAAGCCATCAATCGATCTGAATGGAAGGATGTGGTTGAGCAGGCCAGAGCCCTACATTGGGTGTAGCTGGAAGGATGTGGTGGAGCAAGCCAGGGCCCTACATGGGCTGTAGAGCCACGGATGATAATGATGATGCTATATTAAAGCAGAAATACCAAAATTGATGGGTAATATTTAAATTAATAATATTTTTATTTTTCTCGACACACATATCGTTGTTTTTTTAATTAAGAAGGGGTTTGATATATCATTAACCTAATTTCCTGATGCGTTTACATTCATTTTTAAGGAGAATTTGAGACCAAAAACCAAATAAAGTTATTCTTATGTGCCTACCCCGTAGAGTAGCACGGGTATTTTTCTCGTAAAAAATATCAGGCTAACACACATTAATTTCAATAAATATTTTAAGGATTATTTGCTGGGTTTTGGCTGTGTGGATAATGGCAAGTATTAATCACACGGGTCTTCTGCGCATGCGTACTCTAGCTGCTGATCACGTTGAAAAAAACAACTCGCCCTGTGTATACAAAATAATAACTGATATCACTCGATTTGTAATTTATATGCTAATACTAATTAAAATAATTTCATGATTACTGAAATTTTAAAGTAGCACAGCCATAAAAATTATTGGTGTCCAATAAATGATAATTACTTATAATTTTAAAATAACAAATGTTTATATCAACTGCTCTAGATGAGTGGTTAGTCTACTAAGATTAGTTAAGTTATTGGTTAGTGGATGGAAACCTAAGATGGTCTTATTTAAAAATTAATTTTAGGTTTTTGTTTTACAACCACAGTGAGGATGCTTGAGAACACTCAAGCAGGCTTATTTCCAGAAACATTTTTATCCAGCCCCCCGTGGCCAGTCTTTTCTATTCTGTAAGTCATTGTTACAGACTTTCACTTTAAATTTTTTATGCTAAACCATTATATCGTCTTTCACTTTTGCATACTTTAAATTAAATTAACTCAATGGATTTAAAACCACAGTCCACAAGTATGATGCTAGTGTTATGGGAAAAATAATAAATAGCTTCTTAAATAACTGAGTTTTGTCCAATTATGATTGAAAGTTAAAATAAAGGTACTTCAGAATATATATAATAAAAATACAAAGTTGAGTGCACTGGAACAGTTAATAATAGCTTAATAACATATAAATCCATAGCCACAGTACTATTTGTATTAATTTGTAATAATTAATTCCTCAATGGCTGAATCAATTATTAATCATTAACTAACAGCAAACGGTATGCAATGCAGGTCTGCTCAGATTCTTGCTAAAATTGATACAAATATAAGATTCCAGTCACTCGCAAGATGGTTAAAATGACAATTTAATTATTTTTGTACCCACCATACTAAAAGATGTTAATTCAATAAGCAATGCTACATAAATAATAAGCAGTAGTAAGAATTTTATTTAGTATTTAGGGCTGAATCGAAGAATCTTGACTATGACTTCACGATGCTACCGGCTGCTGGAAACAAGAGTTGCTTCACTTGAATCATGTTTGTTTTCTTATTTATTTATTACCTCCTCTTGCGCAGGAATGTAAGATGAGTTCATACGTATATCTTGTCATACTTAAGACAAAAGAGGGATACATAAGGGGTGGGGTTTTAGAGCAGGGTCTCCCTCCCCTATTTTAAAATAATTTAATATATAATTTAGGTCTGCGGAAATTACCAATTAATTTCTCGATTAATCTGTAAATTTCTTTATCGATTAAAATTATTTTAATCGATAAAATAGTGATTAAAATTAAAGAAATGTTTTAAAATTCTTTTTCGATTTATTAATAAATAACACAGCCCAACAAAAAAATTTTTTTTTCGAATTGCCAAGAATGTTTGAATGAAATTATAGTAATTCATGGGTGCTGATTTCAAAACTGCCGCTGCTTTTGCGGAATTGGCTCTAGTTTCCGAGATATTGGGCACCCATGTTTATTTTTTCCTCTTTTATAGTTGCTTCCTAAAGACATCATGAGTTCATCACGAAGATAATGCAAAAATAATCCGAATGTACTCTGTTACATCTGTGGAGAATACATGATTGAAAATCAAAGAAGAAATATAACCGAATTTGTGCAGCAGGCATATTTGGCTTATTTCTGTGTGAAGCTGGGAGACCAAGACAAGTCTTGGGCTCCCCATAAAGTCTACAAAAACTGTGTGGAGAGCCTACGGCAGTGGAAAATTGTGAAAAGAAAGGTCTAAGTTTCGGTGTACCAATGGTATGGCGAGAGCCAAAAGACCATTTTGGTGATTGTTATTTTTGTATTGTGAGTGTTAAAGGCTTCAATTGCCACAAGAAATCTAATTGGGATTATCCTGATCTTGAATCTGCAAGGAGACCAATTCCACATGGCAGTGAAGTTCCCATACCAGTGTTTACTGGATTATTAAAGCTTCCACCATCAGACACCGACGAGGGGCAAGATTTGGAGTTTTTGGCAGATGAAAACATTGGAAGCGATTATGAAGGAAGTTCTTCAATACCTCAACCATTCAGCCAAGAAGAACTCAATGACCTGATACGAGACCTAAATCTGTCCAAGCAAGCATCTGAGCTTTTGGCGTCCAGGCTCAATGAAAGAAATTTTCTCAAACCAGAAGTTAAAATAACATCTTATCGGAAAAGAGAAGAGTTTCTTCTTCCATATTTCAGCCAAGAGAAAGATCTTGTTTACTGTAATGACATCCCTGGACTTCTGCTCCAAATGGGACTACAAGACTACCATTCCGAAGACTGGCGTCTTTTTATAGACAGTTCCATCAGAAGCTTGAAATGTGTTCTGTTACACAATGGTAACCGTTATGCATCTCTTCCCATTGCTCACTCAACAACACTTAAAGAAGAGTATGAGAATATCAAAATAGTATTGCAGAAAGTCCGTTATTATGAGCATCAGTGGTCAATTTGTGTTGATCTAAAAATGGTAAACTTCTTGCTTGGGCAGCAGTCAGGATACACAAAATACCCATGCTTCATGTGCCTTTGGGATAGCAGGGCAAGGCAAGATCATTGGACAAGAGTGACATGGCCTGCAAGGGAAACCATGACTGTAGGTAAAGAAAATATCATCAACAAGCCACTGGTTGACAAAAATAAAATCATTCTCCCACCGCTTCATATCAAATTAGGTTTAATGAA
>MUZC01004456.1:332560-351613 GCA_002072015.1 Radix auricularia
GGTAGGGGGTTGGAGCTGACAAAGTGAAACTCACCAACAGGCACGAGATCCACATTTTTAGAAAAACACAAAAACACATTGTTTCAAAACGCCTTATGTTGTTCTCAGCACATTATTTAATTATACTGTTTATCATGCTGTTTAAACACCTTATTCACGTTGCTCAATACAACCCCCCCCCCCTGTGTTGTTTTAAATAACCTATGCTGTTCAATACACCCTAAGTTGTCCTAGACAACCGATGTTGTTCTAGACCAGGGGTGTGCAACCTTTGGGCTATTGACGGACGTATAAAAAAATTACTTTTGCAACGGCCGCCAAAAATGTTTCACCAAAAACGAAACAGTCACTATATAAAAAATTTACCACTCGTAATAGTCAACGTGAAATAAATAATGACATAATCACAGTGGCGTCACTGGGGGTGCGGTGAGGGCGGGCTGACCCGGGTGACACCATCAGGGTAGTACACTTAGAACAAAATATAATCGAATAAGTGATGAGCTGCTTCGCTAACTCTGTCCATGTAACTTAGCAGTCCAGAGTCCAGAAATTAGTGGCTGCCTTGCTCTTGGATGTTTGCCGAGAGTTGCGCAAAGTTCGGGCACTTGCTGGAGATCACCAGTGGTATTCCTGACGCCATATTGGTGTCAACCAGTCGGGTTCGATATTTGTTCTTGAGATATTTCATTTGTGAAAAAGACGCTTCGTAAATGTATGTGCTTTTAAACAGCACTAGTTTTTTTCCTTGCTATTTCGCGGCGCTTGTGATACTCTTCGGCTAATATCTATGCCTCCAGTAGATCGTTTTTGTCCTCGAATCTGTGTTCAAGCTGCTCGTTATTTATAAGTTCGGTTGGTTCCATTTGGTCATCCAAAGGCGCACTCTCTGTCTCAACCAAATGTGAAAAAGCAACAAGTCTCATATTTTCTGAGATCTTGTCGAAATCCTGAAAACGTTTAGTGAATTCCAACAACAGCACCCCGAAGACGCCTGAAAAGAACGTAGCTGGAATTTTATCATTTCTTATTTCATTGCTCTGATTAGAGCGGTGAGTTTTGGGAAATGATAGAGATTGGGCTGTTGGATATGACTTTATAGCAGACGACATTTGTCACAGAAATCCTGTACTCTTCTGTGCATGAGGCAATATTGTGTTCCTTTGCAATAGAGACAAGTGTTCAAGAATGTAAATGAATATTGGAAATTTCGTTTAAAACTTTACATAACATATTGCCAAATTGAGAATATTTGACAGCCACAGGTTATTATAATTTAAACAGATTTCCACGGCCGCACATTTTGTGCCCACGGCCGCACATTTTGTGCCCACGGCCGCAGGTTGCGCACCCCTGTTCTAGACTATCTCTGTTTAAAATGGACTCATTGTAGCTACCACCTCAGCCTAAGGCAAAACATAATAATTTATAATTAAATTTAATTTCTTATATAATATTTTTATATCTGAGGTCGGTTAGCTGAGAGGCATGGGGAAAAACAAAACAATGACATGAAATATTTACTGATGGCCTGAAAGCTATGGCGGGTTAAAGGGGATGCTGATTGGGCTTAAGCCAGGGGCCCCCAATGATTTAAGGTCCCGAAGCATATTATATTGTATAATTAGGGTGGCTGGACCGTGTCCTGGGTGGAATTGCAGCCAGGTGGTCCCGTGCAATCTTGATCCACCCCTGGCTGTAAGGAATCACTTTTTTGTTACGGTAAAATCGAAGCTAAAGTTGTCACTGAAATCTCCATGAGTAAAACCATTTTACCCAGGGTCGGTCGGAGCTCTGTTACAATTATACAGCATGAGAATCCGATCATTCGTAGGGAAGAAGATCCCTGCGTGACGTCACGAGCTACGCCGGTTTCTGCAATACAGTCAGCGGTTACAATTATGTCGACTTAGCAGCTGAGCTCGCCCTGCTAAATAGCCGTCTTACAAGCTTACGGTTCATCGAGCATGGGCACGGAAAAGATATTTCCTTTGGCAAGGTCTCGGATGACGTCACATCGGAGATCCGAGGATGGGGTCGCCCCTCACCCTCACTTCCGTCCTTATTGTTTTTAAAATATACTATTATTAAGAGAAAGTTAATTCCCTGAACCATATTTAATTTGAGGTGCGATCCAAATTAACGTTAATCTTAGGTTTAAGAAAAATGAAAAAAGCTTTCACACGGTTACCGACTAATACTGTTACAAACATTTAGACATTCATGCGTTTGAGGTTTCGTGGCAAGTATGTTCTCAAATGATAAATTAATTGGTATAATTGATTATTAGATTTTATTAATAAATAACAATAACGAAGTGAAGTCGGTAGACACATTTAGAAAAAAAATCGTTTTCTGCTTTCCAATTCCATTTTTTCCCTATCCTTTGAAAATTCGTTAGTATGTTCAAGCTGAATTCCCCTTTTCAAAAGCCCATAATGCCATATATTAGGTGAGAAAATCACAATCTTATAATTCACGAGTTGAAAAATAAGCTTTCTTGAATTAATTGTTTTATTAATTTTTTTTTTTAAAAAGTGATCTATAGGCCTACGTCTTATATTAATCAGTAGTCAATTATTGGGAATAATTTTTTAACCAAAATATTCTCTATTTTTCAAAACAAAAAATTATAGGCTTATTATTTCATACCTATACTGTTTATGTTTTCCACCTTGTGTCAAGACTGTGATTGAAAGCTTGTAGATGCATGCTGTTCGTTTTTATACCTCTTACGGTCCATTTAAGGTCGGACGTTTCCCGTTGATAATACAGAGGAAATATCAGAAATGGGTTAGACTATATATTTATAAAAAAATAAATACCTTACACATAGCAATGCCTCTATTTTAAAATATGTTAAATTTACGAAATGTTGATAGCTGTAGTTATTTAGATTATGTACAGCATCTCTACTTGAAACTTGGGCTGGTACTGATAAAAACAATATTCGACCAATCTGGAGATAATTTAATCGATCAATCGATTAATTTCGATTAATTATATTTTAACAACGCATCTATAGTTCCCGTTAAGTCGCGATTCATTATTTCGCAAAATCGGTTAAGCCGCGGTAATTCCATTGCTCCCAAATTTTATTACGTAACATGGCAAATTCGTTCTGCTATGCAAGAAATCAGGAAGAAAAATCATCTTTATGCGTATGTACGTCTAAATAATAATAATAATAAGAGGGAAAAGTATGTAAGTAACGAAAATATAAATTTTAATAATACATTGAAGAAAAAAATATAATTATTTCCTTGAATTTTAATCGAATTTCAATCGATCAACTTAATTTTAAACGATTAACTTTTTATTGATTAATTGATTAATTAATCTTTAATTTCCGCAGCCTTACTTGAAATATTTACTTATTTCACCCTCTCTCTGTGGCCTCTATGGTTTGAAGCTGAGGGCGGGAGGGGGGCAATTAGTTATTGTTGTGATTCAACTTTATAATTGACTTTAAAAAATGACCCAATCTCTTACAACAGCTAGTCTTCGTTTAAATATATTTCATAACTTTCCTTAATTTTAAAAAAAAAATCGTTACATATGTTTTCCCAGTTACTTCTCTAACCCCAGCTCACACAATTGTTTTCAACGCTCTAAAGACCAAGTAACGCATCTACTCAAGCATTCTAATGCGCGATAATAAACTCAAAATTTGACCCCCCACCCCCCAAATTTTTTTCTTGTCCATTTCACACATCTCGCAAGTGTGTTTACAGAATCGTGTTACCAGTGCTTAAAAGAAGTGAACTGGGGTGCCTCTTAATCTGGTCTTGCTCTTGAAAACTGTAAAATTTTGCAGCGAAACCCTTCTACAACAGCACCTCATTTCTCAAACCGGAAGACGCGATAGCTCAATGAGTAATGTTCTATTTGTAGATTACCTTTTAACGGAACAATGTTTTGAAGCATAAACAAAGTCGAATCCCTATGGTCTCAAAATTGTTTGCATAGTAATATTACGAAACTGTTGTTTTTTTTACTTCTTTTTGAAATCTTTTATATTAACTTGTGGTGTCTGCTTAATTGTTTGCTTGCTTGCTTGCCGAGAAAAATTTGGATTGATTTTTAACCCATTTACCTTTGTGCTAGCGAGCTGAAATTTTGCAGGCAGACTCTTGAAGACGATACAAATAATCTTATTAAATTTCAGATCGATCGACTGTTCTGCAATTAAATTAATTAATTTTTAGATTGTCTCTATTTATTTTTATGTAGCACGTTATTTGTTGTGCTAGAGTGTCGCGGTGCGTATTAAATTAATCTTTTTAATACTTTCCGGTCGCACTGTGCGGTGCGTATTAGATTGACAAAACTTTAAAAAAATATGTTTCCGATCTGTAAATGCAAATGCTAGTAATAGCTAGTCTGTCTCGCAGTGTTCATTATATTAAACATATTTTTTTTAAAAATTCAAGTCTAATAAGCTGTCTTAAATTAACGTACAATTAACAAATACCTGATAAGATACATCCTTCTCATAAACCTACATTTACATATTGACTCGTATCTTTTATCAATTTTTTTGAAATTTGTTATTAAAAACAAAAAATATAGATGTAATCTAATATTTCTATTAATAGATTTCCGCCATATTACGACTTTTAAAACAAAATTCTCTTCGAATGTTTTGACCTCATCGCTTTGAGTGAACTAACTGCCATTACCACTGGCTATTTAGATCAGGGTCACTCTGGTAATAGCTATTGCCCACACCAACGTTTTCCCAACGTCTGCACGCCATAAAATAAAATGCGGCCCTTACATAAAAAAAGAGAATCTGAAAAAAAAAAAGAAATGACAGTGGAATGTGAAATGCGCCATGACACCCCAAGCAGCACTAATTCCATTACACGCCACTCAGAACGGGTTTCGGGAAAACCCAATCAAGTCGTGACAATGTTGGTAGTTAGCCCTCTTGAGGATTTGGCCGTTTGAGGGTGTCGCTGCTGTCGGCCTGGCGCTCAGAAATACAGTGTCGGACGCCCCGTTTTAGGGGGAGCCAGAGCCAGACTGATTTAAAGCCCCTCGTAGCGATAGGGCCGTCGCCTCACAGCGACCTGGGGTAGCATTCAATTTCTACAGTTTGTTCCAGCAGGTTGATCGCCCGTTGCCAGAGTAACACGTCATGGGAGCTAACTGATGGGAGTAGATTTTGTGGACTTTGATTAAAACGAAGAGAGTACTGGAACCTTTCATTTACTCACATGTTTTGAAAAAAGTTTTGGTGTGATGTTAGGAGATTAGGGGAGGAGTTCCTTTTGGAATGGTACGCTAGTTTTTTGTTGTTTTTTTAATTGAAAAAAAGTTTTCAGTGTAATAAGGTCATACTCATTAACATCTGCAGGTCGTTTAAATCGTATTTATTTAATTTTCTTTTCTGATCCTCTGTTATGGTATCTGGGTTGGAGGAAGGATTGTGGGTCAGCACATGTTGATTGGGTTGGTGGAAGGATTCAGAGAATCAGCACATGGTGGTTGGTTTGGTGGAAGCATAGTCAGTCAGCACATGTTGATTGGGTTGGTGGAAGGATAGTGAGTCAGCACATGTTGATTGGGTTGGTGGAAATACAGCGAGTCAGCACATGTTGATTGGGTTGGTGGAAATACAGCGAGTCAGCACATGTTGGTTGGGTTGGTGGAACTATTCAGAGAGTCAGCACATGTTGATTAGGTTGGTGGAAGGATAGTGAGTCAGCACATGTTGATTGGATTGGTGGAAGGATAGTGAGTCAGCACATGTTAATTGGGTTGGTGGATGGATTAAGAGAGTCAGCACATGTTGATTGGGTTGGTGGATGGATTAAGAGAGTCAGCACATGTTAATTGGTTTGGTGGAACTATTCAGAGAGTCAGCACATGTTGATTGGGTTGGTGGAACTATTCAGAGAGTCAGCACATGTTGATTGGGTTGGTGGATGGATTAAGAGAGTCAGTACATGTTAATTGGTTTGGTGGAACTATTCAGAGAGTCAGCACATGTTGATTGGGTTGGTGGAACTATTCAGAGAGTCAGCACATGTTGATTGGGTTGGTGGAAGGACAGCGAGTCAGCACATGTTAATTGGTTTGGTGGAACTATTCAGAGAGTCAGCACATGTTGATTGGGTTGGTGGAACTATTCAGAGAGTCAGCACATGTTGATTGGGTTGGTGGAAGGACAGCGAGTCAGCACATGTTGATTGGGTTGGTGGAAGGACAGCGAGTCAGCACATGTTGATTGGGTTGGTGGAAGTATGGATAATGAGTCAGCACATGTTAATTGGTTAGGTGGAACTATTCAGAGAGTCAGCACATGTTGATTGGGTTGGTGGAAATATTCAGCAAGTCAGCACATGTTGATTGGGTTGGTGGAAGGACAGCAAGTCAGCACATGTTGGTTGGGTTGGTGGAAGGACAGTGAGTCAGGACATGTTGGTTGGGTTGGTGGAAGGACAGCAAGTCAGCACATGTTGATTGGGTTGGTGGAAGGACAGTGAGTCAGGACATGTTGGTTGGGTTGGTGGAAGGACAGCAAGTCAGCACATGTTGGTTGGGTTGGTGGAAGGACAGCAAGTCAGCATATGTTGGTTGGGTTGGTGGAAATATTCAGCGAGTCATTACATGTTGGTTGGGTTGGTGGAAAGACAGCGAGTCAGCACATGTTGATTGGGTTGGTGGAAATATTCAGCGAGTCAGCACATGTTGATTCGGTTGATGGAAGGATAGTGAGTCAGCACATGTTGATTGGTTTGGTGGAACTATTTAGCGAGTCAGCACATGTTGATTGGGTTGGTGGAAGGACAGTGAGTCAGCACATGTTGATTGGGTTGGTGGAAGGACAGTGAGTCAGCACATGTTGATTGGTTTGGTGGAAGGACAGTGAGTCAGCACATGTTGATTGGGTTGGTGGAAATATTCAGCGAGTCCGCACATGTTGATTGGGTTGGTGGAAGGACAGTGAGTCAGCACATGTTGATTGGTTTGGTGGAACTATTCAGCGAGTCAGCACATGTTGTTTGGTTTGGTGGAAGGACAGTGAGTCAGCATATGTTGATTGGTTTGGTGGAAGGACAGTGAGTCAGCACATGTTGATTGGTTTGGTGGAAGGACAGTAAGCCAGCACATGTTGATTGGTTTGGTGGAAGGACAGCGAGACAGCACATGTTGATTGGTTTGGTGGAAGGACAGTGATTCAGCACATGTTGATTGGGTTGGTGGAAGGATAGTGAGTCAGCACATGTTGATTGGGTTGGTGGAAGGATAGTGAGTCAGCACATGTTGATTGGGTTGGTGAAAGGATAGTGAGTCAGCACATGTTGATTGGGTTGGTGGAAGGATAGTGAGTCAGCACATGTTGCCAACTGGCAATTACATGCAAGATTACAGGTAAACATTTGCGGTATGCATGATTTAATCAAGATTTTTGTGGTATGAAAGATTTAGTGTATACATTTGATATGTAATTTACATATTTTGGTAGGAAGGATCTAGTGTACATATTTTGGTAGGCAAGATGTAGTGTACATATCTTGATAGGAAAGATAAAGTGTACATATCTTCATAGGCAACATGTAGTGAGCATGTCTTGATAAGCTAGATGTAATGTACATATTTTGGTAGGCAAGATGTAGTGTACATAAGTTGGGTAAGAAAGATATAGTGTACATAATTTGGTAGGCAAGATGCTGTGCCCATACTTTGGTAGGCACGATGTAGTGTACATATCTTGATTGGCAAGATAAAGTGTACATATTTTGGTATGCAGTATTATCTTAGATATACAGACGCTCCTTCTATGCAGAAGATAATTGCGTCCATGAGAGATGATCTGTTGGCAAGTGATGCAGCGGTCACAGGCCACGGCTAAAGGGGTTCCACGCATTACCCCAGCCGCCTAACTATTGTCTAGTTAGGTACCCATTCGGAGCTGGGTGACTCGGGGACTCCTCAGGCCCCGAGAACAAATCCTCGCCTTCAAGAGGATTCGAACTCGTGACCATCGGTATGACAGTCGAGAGCGCTACCTCTCGACCACCACGTCCCACGTCCCACGATGTAGTGTATATATTTTGGTAGGTAAGATGTAATGTACATATTTTGGTAGGCAAGATGTAATGTACATATTTTGGTTAGGAAAAATGTAATGTACATATTTTGGTTAGGAAAAATGTAATGTACATATTTTGGTTAGGAAAGATGTAATGTACATATTTTGGTTAGGAAAGATGTAATGTACATATTTTGGTTAGGAAAGATGTAATGTACATATTTTGGTTAGGAAAAATGTAATGTACATATTTTGGTTAGGAAAGATGTAATGCACATATTTTGGTAGGCAAGATGTAATGTACATATTTTGGTAGGCAAGATGTAGCGTAAATACGTTGGGTAAGAAAGATTTAGTGTACACATTTTTATTAGGAAAGATGTAATGTACATATTTTGGTTAGGAAAGATGTAATGTACATATTTTTGCTGGAATGATCTAGTGTACATATTTTGATAAGCAAGATCTAAGTATATATTTCGGAATGCAAGATATGCCGTCCATGCTTTGGTAGGCAAGATGTATAGGGCGAGTTTAAGCGTGGCTTTAATTGGTAATATTAAAACTTTAAAAGCTTGGATGTTGGCTGCCTTTGAACGAAACCATTCGGGATTCTTAATTTCTTTAACGTTCAAATGATCAATAAGTTGATGTGATTAAATTATTATAGTCACATGACTAGGCAACTATTATGTGAAGCGATCGATACCTCAATGGGAAATGTGTAGTACATTGATACCTCACTACCACTCAGTCACTCAAGCCATTCAGTCACTCAAGCCACTCAGTCACTCAAGCCACTCAGTCACTCAAGCCACTCAGTCACTCAGTCACTCAAGCCACTCAGTCACTCAAGCCACTCAGTCACTCAGTCACTCAAGCCACTCAGTCACTTAAGCCACTCAGTCACTTAAACCACTCAGTCACTTAAGCCACTCAGTCACTTAAGCCACTCAGTCACTCAAGCCACTCAGTCACTCAAGCCACTCAGTCACTCAAGCCACTCAGTCACTTAAGCCACTCAGTCACTTAAGCCACTCAGTCACTCAAGCCACCCAGTCACTCAAGCCACTCAGTCACTTAAGCCACTCAGTTACTCAAGCCACTCAGTCACTCAGTCACTCAAGCCACTCAGTCACTTAAGCCACTCAGTCAATCAAGCCACTCAGTCACTCAGTCACTCAAGCCACTCAGTCACTCAAGCCACTCAGTCCCTCAAGCCACTCAGTCGCTCAAGCCACTCAGTCGCTCAAGCCACTCAGTCGCTCTAGCCACTCAGTCGCTCTAGCCACTCAGTTGCTCTAGCCACTAAGTCACTCAAGCCACTCAGTCACTCATGCCACTCAGTCACTCAGTCACTCAGTCACTCAAGCCACTCAGTCACTCAAGCCACTCAGTCACTCAGTCACTTAAGCCACTCAGTCACTCAAGCCACTCAGTCACTCAAGCCAATCAGTCACTCAAGCCAATCAGTCACTCAAGCCACTCAGTCACTCAAGCCACTCAGTCACTCAAGCCACTCAGTCACTCAAGCCACTCAGTCACTCAAGCCACTCAGTCACTTAAGCCACTCAGTCACTCAAGCCACTCAGTCACTCAAGACACTCAGTCACTCAAGCCACTCAGTCACTCAAGCCACTCAGTCACTCAAGCCACTCAGTCACTCAAGCCACTCAGTCACTCAAGCCACTCAGTCACTTAAGCCACTCAGTCACTCAAGCCACTCAGTCACTCGAGCCACTCAGTCACTTTAGCCACTCAGTCACTCAAGCCACTCAGTCACTCAAGCCACTCAGTTACTCAAGCCACTCAGTCACTCAGTCACTCAAGCCACTCAGTCACTTAAGCCACTCAGTCACTTAAGCCACTCAGTCACTCAAGCCACTCAGTCACTCAAGCCACTCAGTCACTTAAGCCACTCAGTCACTCATGCCACTCAGTCGCTCTAGCCACTCAGTCACTCAAGCCACTCAGTCACTTAAGCCACTCAGTCACTCAAGCCACTCAGTCACTCAAGCCACTCAGTCACTCAAGCCACTCAGTCACTCAAGCCACTCAGTCACTCAAGCCACTCATTCACTGACCATAAAAGCTTCTATAAAATAAAAGAACATAAAAAATACACGTATATTTTAAAATAATTTTATAGCCACAAAGTCCAAACATTAATAATTCCTAGAAGTCGTGACGCCAAGCAAGACTCTATGCAAACCCAGATGAGTAACTTAGGGGCCGTCCATAAATGACGTCTCGCACCTAGGGGAAGGGGGCTCACATATTTGTGACGATGAGTGACGAGGGGGGGAGGGGGTGTTTTAGAAATTTGACGTCACATCTAAACTGGCAACTTTGAAAATTCCACTGAAATATTTCATTTCTTACAATGTTTTATGACGTCTTACACCGTTTCACGTGTGTTACAATATTACAGTTCAACCTCACACTAAATACATACTTAAATGACCACAAAAAAAGACTCTAAATGCTATTTTTCTAATAGAATATACAGCTTTTATGCTTTTATTTGGGTGGGGTTGGGTGTGGGGTGGAGTTCAAAGGTTTGTTGCCTCATATTGGAGGGAAGTCTAAGTTTTAGTTATGACGCGCGACGAAAAAGGAGGGGAGTTGGGTAAAAAATTCAGCCAAAATCGGGTGACTTTATTCATGGACGGCTCCTTACTGAGACACATTGAATTGGGTGGAGTGAACAATTGAGCATGTTTTAAAAAATTTGTAGCATAGAAATTATTTCTAAACTTATTTTCCACTTTTTATAATTAGTTCTTGATAGTAATCGTTTGTTTTTTTTTAAACCCGCCCCTCCCACCTTTTCCCACCAATTTCTGACATAAAATATTTGAATTATACAAGATAGCTGTATAATAATAATAATAATTATTATTATTATTATTATTATTATTATTTTAAATATTTTTTTTAAAACGAAAGACCCCCCAGTAATATAAATATATGAGCCGTCGACCGTTTTATGCCATGTTTTATTTGATCGATTTATCAATGAGTTTGACCCAGTCAATTAAACACACTGAGCCTTGTTCAATATTAGTCCTGAATTGGCCATCTACCATGATCTCATGGAGCTGCTAGGATTTTATGGATTATTTACAACGATAGCGTTTACGTTAATTCCATCAAATTAAAAATAATAATAATAATAAATTCTCGCCGCGGCTTTATGAGGAGACTTTGACCGTTCAGTTCATTAATGTTTGGCTTTAGGAACTCTTCCCCCGCTACAAGCAATTGATTCGATAAGGCGGAATCGATTGCTTCCTATCTTTTCCCTACAACTCTTTGTTCTACGTGTTCGTCGCTTAACCCTTTGTTGTCCCCGTTGCCTTCATTAACCCTTGGTATCTCAACAACTTTGCTTCTATTAGCCTTTTGATACTAATCAGATCTTTGTATGCAATCACGTTTTGAAAGATTTGATATGTCTATTCATCGCGGTTTGAATATGAGGTTTAAACGAGAGATTTTGTAGGAAAATAATTAAAATTAATAATTTTTTGTGGCGCGTTTGGGCAACTTTCATATCTATAATGTCTTCAAGAACTATGCTAAAAAACCAATGAGTGAAACTAATGACGAAAACCTTTGGTCAATGTCACGGTCGGATGTTATGGTGTGATAATAACTTAAATGTGAACATAATAGCTAGTTTAGTGTGCGCACCAGGCTATTGTGCGTCTTACAAACAAAGACGCACAAGGAGTTATTATCACACCATAACATCCGACCGTGGCAGTCAAGACAAGATGTCGTTCGCTAGTTTATGTCGTGGTTGGTTTTGTTAGTGCACATCGAATACGACTGCACACCAAGTGCGCACATTATTGTTGGATAAAATTTAAAAAAAATGTTGCCCTTTTTTGTGTTGTAAGAATCGTGGAATCAAAAAGTCGAGAATGTTTTATCAAAGTTATCTGTCTCACCCATATCCACTGTTTACTTCATACGGCAAGGATTTGAGTCGGTTATTTTATATCAAGTCCAACGGAATCGTCATCCTCAAGTCATTGGTTAGATCCAGGTTGAAACGTTCATATGTGGATCAGAGACTTTTAAGAAATGTTTCTCCGAGCCATGGTCAGGAAACGGATTAAGACGATATCGACAGTGAACTATGATTGGTCAAGGCAGCCGATAAAACGCAATCATTCTTGGCAGCGGCCATAGACACGACAGGAAGAAATGTAAACAACACTTCCCGTGAGCCAACAGTGAACACAGATTTATTTATATCCATGAGGTCAAGGGTCAACCAGGGGCGGAATAAGACTGCACGGGCCCCGGGCTGCAATCAAACGGGGGCCCTATCCAGCCAGCGTCCTAAAATAAAATGATTGCTAGCAGCTAATATAAGACTGTAACTAAATATAAATAATGAAAAAAAAACGAAAAGGAAGAAATAACTGTTTGAAGTGTTCGCCGGTATTAACAAAAAAAAAAAAAAAAAAAAAAAAAAAAAAGAATTCCACCACTGGGATCGAGCCCGACACCGCATGCATCACGAACCTGTACGCTTCCACACGGCCAGCGGAGCTTATCAAAATTAAGTAATTTTAAAAATACAAACCATTTATTATTATAAGTTTTCTTAGGGAGCCAATCAAATCATGTTTTTTTTATTATTACGACTATCAGGTGTGATTAGCGATCAGTTTAATAGATAATATTTATACATCTATTTAATTTATTATATTTTCAAGGGTTCTTGCAAACATGTGTACACTTTTATATAAAATATAAAAAGTTTGGGGGCCCCCAAACTGTCGGGGGCCCCTGGCTATAGCCCGTTCAGCCCCCCCCCTTTATACACCATAGGGGTCAACAACAGATACGTCACAAAAACATTACGTGGACCTTATTCACTTTTGTAAAATCCTGAAAGTTTGTTTGTTACGACAATATAACTTAGCGGCGCCTTGAGGGCGTCCCCAGACTTCCTGTATCGAGTTGAGGCAGTGAAGCACACAGCCCCGTCTATGACATACGTCATACGGCTGTTTAGATTGGCCAGCACAAAAATCATGTCTCTTGATTGACGGCTGTTTGGATTGATTGGCACCACAATATTCGAAAGAACTAACTTCAAAACTTGTATCTCTAAAGGGGCTGCCTGCCTCTTCAACGCCTCTTTTGAAAGTACTCGGAGTGGATAGAAACGAAAAGAAGTCCCTTGGGGTGCAATATTTTGAAGCTAGTGCACCAGAGTTATGAAATAGTCCTCTCAAGCCATTGAGGAAATATGACGGTTAAGAAAATTTTTTAATAATGACATGACTATAAAATTATAATTTCAGCTTAGTTTTGATAACAAGAGCAAGCTGAGCATTTAGGAACAGCGTGAGCCATTAGCTTTATACAAGAACTCAACAGGGGAATTAGTACTCGGTACTATGACGACCATTTTGAAAATAACACAGTCGATATCGCCCCAACCAAAACATGCAACGAAAATGCCTTTAATAAACAATTCTTTTAAATTAAACTTCTGCTTACAACACATCAATACAAGGTCAAGGAGGATACAAAGGTTTGGGAATTGTAAGCATGAAATTAAAACATGTCTCTCCGCGAAATAACAATGATAGCGTACAAATTAAACGAGTAATCTGACGGATAAATCCCCTAATTGTCAACAATTGATGATCTTCCCTCTTTTCATGTCAGCTTGTTGAAAAGACTAAGTTAAAAAACCTTTATGTTGTTATTCAAAATTTGCTCGATATCAAGGTAGTTCAGTACTTAGTTTTAGGGCCGTTTACTTGTTCTTTGCTTTTATGTTCAATGTTTCATAGCGAACCCAAACACCTATAATGCAATTTTTATTGATGTATTCGTGCGGGAGATACATCAAATCAGCTGTCTCCAAGCCCTACCACAACTCTACATGAGTTACATGTTCTGAATCGGTCAGACCCGTGGCAAGACAAATACGGGGACACAAACGTGTCTACATGCCCTACACAGTTTAATGTGAATGTATGTCCTACACAGTTTAATGTGAATGTATGTCCTACACAGTTTAATGTGAATGTGTGTCCTGCACAGTTTAATGTGAATGTATGTCCTACACAGTTTAATGTGAATGTATGTCCTACACAGTTTAATGTGAATATATGTCCTACACAGTTTAATGTGAATGTATGTCCTACACAGTTTAATGTGAATGTATGTCCTACACAGTTTAATGTGAATTTATGTCCTGTTGTGGCCCGTGGCCAGTAAATCTGTAGCCAAGTAAAATCCCGAGTCTTGAAGCCTGATATCCAAAAACTTATTGTGTATTTTTTTTAAAAAATGAGAGTTGATCTCCTCGAAGAGTGTCCTTGGGAGTGTGCGGCCACATACATCAGCCCCCCCACCCCACCCCCGCTCCTTGGCGTAGGAAGAGGGTGTGTCAAGGGGGTGGGGGGCGTTCATTTTCTTTCTCAGGTTGTGTTTCCGGAAAATGTTGTGAGGAATTTCTGAGCCCACCCTGAGCGGCACTAAATCTAGTTACGCCACCAGACTCTCGTCACGACCTGGTCTAAATGTCTTTTTGTTTCTCTCTCTCTCTCTCTCTCTCTCTCTCTCTCTTTTTCTCCATGTTCATTACATGCATCCTGCTTCCTCCACCCCCACAATCTGACCCTCCCCCGTTCCCATTTCCTGACCTCCACACACATCCTGACCACCCGCTCGTGAAGACATCACGCACGCCGTACATCCTGGTTTTAACTCCCCCCTCCTCCACCTCCCCCCACCCTCGATGACATCAGTTATTGAACATAATAAACAATCTGTACTCCCAAGGATCTCTCTACAGATTACACATTTGTTTATCATCGAATCCCCCCTTCCTCTTCACACAACCCTCCCGCACTCACCCCCTTCAACTCTCACAACACCCCCTCTTCTCCCCTCGTCCACCCTAAGCTATCACACCTCCACTCAAACTCTGCCGAAATCTCGAGGCCCTCTCATCTCCCTCCTCGTCTATGCGCCTTTCCATCCATAAGTTTATATTTTCTCCACAAAAAAACACCCTTCACCAAACCATCTCCCGTCACCAATAGCCTCCCTCCCTCATTCCTCCCTCCCCCCTCTAGGCCTAATGAGTACCGTGCTGTCTGGCTCACGCGCCTCGCCATGGTGCTGGTGTGTGTGTGTGTGGGTGCGCGTGCCGTGGCCAGTGTCGAGTGTGTATGTACGATGTAAGCGAGGCCTCCTCCGCCAACACGGCAGCCCCACTCGTGGTCTACAGACTACAGCCTACGTGCTGTACATCCGAGCAGAGGAGAGCGCGAATGGTCGCCCTTGCTGCCGGTAGCGGGTGGAGATTTCTTTCATCTCGACAACTTTCAACCAACGAGAGGCTGTTTTCTTGTTGTTGTGCTTGTTGTGCTTGTTTTTCTTGTCTCCGCCTCGTCTGTTTTTTAAAAAAAATCTCTTCTGCCCTAAAAACTGTGCTCGGAATATGGAAATTTGCTTTGGGGTCATTGGTCAATGATCATAGGTCACTGGTCATTGGCACATTGGTCACTGGTCACAGATCATTGTTCTCCGTTTGTAAGGTTACTGGTAATTGTTCACTGGTCATAGTTCATTGGTCATGTCATTAATTATGACAGAGTGGTTATCTATGCAGGAAACTCAAAGTTAGATAAAGTTTATACGATTGGAACCTGGGGGCTCTTATGAGATTTTTACTCGGAGGGTCTTATAAAATTGGTATAAAAAAAGTTCATCTATCTGGAAGGTATAGAATGGAAATTTTCATCTATCAGTATGGTATGGTATAGAAAAGTTCATATTCACCTATCTGGATTGCATGGTATAGATAGAAATGTTCATCTATCCGCACGGTATGGTATAGAAATGTTCATCTATCTGGACGGTATGGTAAAGAAATGTTCTTCTATCTGGAAGGTATGGTATAGAAATGTTCTTCTATCTGGAAGGTATGGTATAGAAATGTTCTTCTATCTGGAAGGTATGTTATATAAATGTTCTTCTATCTGCTCAGCATGGTAAATACTTTCTTATACACGTTTGAAAACAGAATGAGAACAATTTTGAGTTTGACCACTCGTTGTGACATCAAAGTCAGATATCAAAGTCAGATATCAAAGTCAGATATCAAAGTCAGATATCAAAGTCAGATATCAAAGTCAGATATCAAAGTCAGGTATCAAATAATATTTATGAAAAAAACATCGTGGATGATAATAAAATTGGCATTAATTAAAAAAATGTGCATCTTTTCATAAAAACGACATATAACAACGAGACATAACAACGACACAAAACAATAACAACGACACATAACAACGACACATAACAATAACAACGACACATAACAACGACACATAACAGCGACACATAACAACGACACATAACAACGACACATCACAACGACTCATAACAGCGGCACATAACAGCGGCACATAAAACGACACATAACAACGACACATCACAACGACACGTTACAACGACTCATAACAGCGGCACATAACAGCGGCACATAACAACATCACATAACAACATCACATAACAACGACCCATAACAACGGCACATAACAACGACACATAACAGCGGCATGTAACAACGACCCATAACAACGACACATAACAGCGGCATGTAACAACGACACATAACGCTACATAACAACGTCACATAACGACACATAACAACGTCACATAACGACACATAACAACGACACATAACATCGACACATAACAGCGGCATGTAACAACGACACATAACAACGTCAGATAACAACGACACATAACAACGACACATAACAACGACAAATAACAACGACATATAACAACGATACATAACAACGGCACATAACAACGGCACATAACAACGACACATGACAACGACACATGACAACGACACATGACAACGACACATGACAACGACACATGACAACGACACATGACAACGACACATAACAACGACACATAACAACGACACATAACAACGACACATGACAACGACACATGACAACGACACATAACAACGACACATAACAACAACACGTAACAACTGATGAAATCGTATAATTTTATTAGCATCTACCAAATAAAGACTTGTATAGCATTTAACGGAAGAGTCAGTACTTGTCTTATACTTATATACCCCAGAAACCCAGTACACAACACCCGTGTATTATCAGTGTCCTTGTATTATCAGTGTCCTTGTATTATCAGTGTCCTTGTATTATCAGTGTCCTTGTATTATCAGTGCCCTTGTATTATCAGTGCCCTTGTATTATCAGTGCCCTTGTATTATCAGTGCCCTTGTATTATCAGTGCCCTTGTATTATCAGTGTCCTTGTATTATCAGTGTCCTTGTATTATCAGTGTCCTTGTATTATCAGTGTCCTTGTATTATCAGTGTCCTTGTATTTTTAATGACATTCTAGTATTCGTGGCATGGTTTTCAATGCCCTGGTATTATCAGCGCCCTTGTATTACCAGGCACCTTGTATTACAGTATTATCAATGCCCTTGTATTATCAGCGCCCTTGTATTACCAGGCACCTTGTATTACAGTATTATCAATGCCCTTGTATTATCAATGCCCGTATATTATCGATGCCCTTATATCATCAGTTCCCTTGTATTATCAGTGCCGTTATATTATCAGTGCCCTTGTATTATCAGATCCCTTTTATTATCAATGCCCTTGTATTATCAGTGCCCTTGAATTATCAATGCCCGTATATTATCGATGCCCTTATATCATCAGTTCCCTTGTATTATCAGTGCCGTTATATTATCAGTGCCCTTGTATTATCAGATCCCTTTTATTATCAATGCCCTTGTATTATCAGTGCCCTTATATTATCAGTGCCCTTGTATTATCAGAACCCTTATATTATCAATGCCCCAGTATTATCAGTGCCCTTATATTATTAGTGCCCTTGCATTATAAATCCCCGTGTATTATCAGAACTCTTATATTATCAATGCCCCTGTATTATCAGTGCCCTTGTATTATCCGTGCCCTTATATTATCAATCCCCGTGTATTATCAGTCCCCTTATATTATCAGTGCCCTTGTATTATCCGTGCCATTGCATTTTCAATGTCCTTTTATCATCAGTGTCCCCCGTATTATCAGTGCCCTTATAGTCTCAGTGCGCTTGTGTTATCAGTGCCCTTATATTATCAGTGCCCGTGTTTGCAGAAAGCCAACGAAGAGCCCATCATAACCGCCTTCCCCTCTTTTGTTCGGTAATTGATCATCCGCTAGAATTAATGACGCTTGGTGGCGCTACACATGCGCAGTGACCTTTCGACGGCTATCTCTCTCTTCCGGTTCATCTGAGCGTAACAAGAGCGTTGTTGATTTCTATAACCGTTGACACGAGGGTTCCACAAGCATCCCCTGTGAGGCCGTTACGAGAACCTACCCGAACATTCGTGATCGCTCGAGTCATTCTTTTCTTCCCCTCGTTCACGTAAGTGTGAAAAGGGCAAAGTTGATATCTGAAGTATTTTCACTCAGTAGTGGGCACTCCTCATGTTGCTAGACGTAATGTTTACCAATTGTTTTAGTTTCACTTGCAGGCTCCTACCTCTCTAACTTAATATTCCTTGACAAAATGTGTGTGCTTTTGTTTTTTTTAAAGATCGGAATAAAACATAATAAATACAACTAGATACAACCTGTGACGTAGCATACGCCGCAGATTTGCTCATAGATAGTGCAAAGAAATGTGGGAAAGAAAGGACACAAACTATACCACGAGGAAATCAGACCAACTAGAGTGATCCTCGGGGGGGGACCACTGACGCATTGTTGGTCTCGAGACATGCGCACTGTGGTTAGCTACCAGCTCCCAAACTGCACAACCCTAGCATGCCAACTATAAACTGTGATTGGCGATACTGGCGACGGTAATTTGTCATCCTTATTTGAACTCGTCTTGCGCTTAAATTATATATATATACAGCGGCACATAAAACGACACATAACAACGACA
>MUZC01004456.1:373575-389145 GCA_002072015.1 Radix auricularia
CCTTGGAATCGTGATCCGCTGCCGACAGAATGTAGTGCTGGGGGTGTGTCCAACTTAAGGCCCAGTTCTGGGGGTGTGTCCAACTTAAGGCCCAGTGCTGGGGGTGTGTCCAACTTAAGGCCCAATGCTGGGGGTGTGTCCAACTTAAGGCCCAGTGCTGGGGGTGTGTCCAACTTAAAGCCCAGTGCTGGGGGTGTGTTCCAACTTAAGGCCCAGTGCTGGGGGTGTGTCCAACTTAGTGACTTTGGTCTCCAGGCAGCTGGTCAGATGACTGGTGTTTGACTGGTGTGTGACTTCTGTTTAACAGATGAGTGATTGATGTGTGACTTGAATTTAACTGATGTGTGACTGGTGTGTGACACTAGAGTTCCCTTGCACTCTAATTGACAGAATCATGACAAACTCGAGGACAAGTCGCTGTACTTGTTGGACTAGCTTTGCTTGGATACATTAGATTATTTGTATGTTTACATCTAGCTATCATCTATCTAGTCTATTTGATATCAAGAACCATAATTTAAAAAAAAAAACTCTATGAATTGATATGACGATAAAGGTGTAAGTAATACAGTGTAGTCAGTACTCTGGTCAGTACACTGGTCAGTACACTGGTATCATCGGCATCATTCCGCGTCGCGACACGATGGTGGATTACAGTTGGGTTGGGTTGGGTTGGGTTGCATTTCCTCGTGTGGCTGAGCTGTCCTATCCTTGAGTGAATCATGTGAATGTACGCATTTTTTAAACGTGTACAATATGGGCCGAAGCCTGTTGTTCGCAAGTGTACACACATTTGTATCCCTTATAATAATAATGTTGTTAAGAAAATAATAATAGTAATATTATAATAATTGTATTGGGATGTTCATAATATGGCTGAAATCTATTAATAGAAATATTATATCTAAATTTATCTTTTGTGAGGATAAATTCATAAAAAAATTAATAAAAGATACGAGTCAATACGTGAAAGTAGGTATATTGAGAATGATTGATCTCATCAGCTAATTTTTAATTCTTCATTAATTTAAGACAGCTTATTAAACTTGCAAAATAAAAAACAATTTCGTAATGTTACTAAGCTAACAATTTTTAGAACATAGTGATTTGACTGTATTTATGCCTCAAAACTTTGTTCCGCTAAAATGTAATCTAAAAAAAGAACATTACGAAATAGGTTATGACGTTATCCGGTTTTAGAAATGAAGAACCCTATTGATAAAAATAATAACGATAGCTCGCTTGAAAGTTGCCAATATTTCTGTATGTATTTAACCCTTACATTTCCTTTATCCCTTTCCTCCACAGATCTCCAGCCTCCATCTTGTCTTCAGGCCGCGACGATTTTGGAATAGATACCAGTAATGATGTCCGTCACATGCCTCTTACCTTGACCTCTATCAACAAATTACCTCTGCTGTCAGTAACATTTCCGGGAAAGCTCTACGTCCCCGGTTGTCGCATATATCCGTCTCCCTGCCCCCCTCTCCCACGCCTACCCCTATGGGACTGAAATCAGTTCCTGAATGTCGTCACGATATTTGATCCCCGGTCGCCACAAGAGTTCATGCCCTTGGAATCGTGATCCGCTGCCGACAGAATGTTTGTTGAGAATGCACGGAGAGGATCTGCGCTCTGTTAGCCGAGTGTCCAGCGGAATCTTTTAGCTTAACACAAGGGGACGAAACAACAAAACTGTGATCTTCAGGGCTTGACCTACACGAAACTACCCCCTCCCCATTATTATTCCATTCCATAGGCTCGTTTATCGTAACTGCTCCGCCAATAAAACCCCTACCCCTAGCAGAAAAGCCGATAGCATTTGCGTGAAATCTTGATTACAGACAAACAAAACAACGTGAGCAAAATTTTGCCATTCATCGAAAGCTATCTTCCAAAAACTGGCAAGGGACGTATGCTAGGACGACTCCACCATTAATTGAGCGGATACCCCATCCACAAGTCTCCGGATCAGCAGTGGATACTATGAGCCTGCTGTACAACCTTGTGTCCAGATTAACAAATCCAGTCCAGTCCTGAAGCGGTGACAACGCCCACTGATCCGATCTCCTGGCGCTGTCAATGAAATATCGCCTCGCTGAATCCCTCGAGATTTGTCAAATCGTTCACTTGGTTTCAACGAGTTGTTATGAGTATCTGGAACATCTGCCTCGAGGATTTCTTGACATTTCCGAGCTGCTGCCGCTATGTCTTTACTGCTCCTAGCTTCCAGTGTGTCGGCCTTGCAAACGAATAACACGATTGTGATAGAAGTACTGCGACACCTGGTGACCGTTCTGCCCACTCTCATTTCATAATGTCAGAAATGCTGGCCACTTAAGAGTCCGTATAGGAGAAATACCCGTCACAGGATCCGAGTGCCGACTTTTGATCGTCCGGTTCCTCCAAAATTGGCAATATTTGGGGAAATCCTTGTTTAGAGGTTTTGAATGATCACGAAGCTAGGATTTTAAGAGTTTGGATTTAAATAGTGGCCGCTGGCGGACCACTGGCCTGTTTGGCTGTTTAAAAAAAAATTAATTAAATAGTTTTCGGGCGATATTTTCGCTTGAGTGGGATAGTTTCCCTTGTCCTGGGTAATATTTTTGTTTGTTGCACGGGGCTGTTACTCTTGACCGCCCTGGAGAGTTTGACTTGGCGTGAAAACCTCCATGGTTGACTCCATCTATGTCTGGGGAGAGGCCGGTCGAGCTACTCGCGTCCCTGGCCTTTGAACTATGCTTGTCGGGTGCGGTGAACATGCGCGAGCAATATGTCGAATTAGCGTAGTTGAGCTGAGGCGAGTAGCGCCCCCTGCATTCACTCTCCTCATGGTTGTGTCCCTGCTCTTGGCCGACGGTCTACTCCCCGTGCTGGCCACCAAATATCGCTCAGAGGCGGCTCTGTACATCAACGGCAACACGGAACGCAGCAACGCCCCTGGGGCTGGGGGAGGCGGCGGTGGGGGTGGCGGCGGCGGTGCCATTCAGGGAAGGAGTAGCAGTAAGATCCATAGTATGAATAACAACCGCTTCCGGACGAAAATTCGGGTCAAATCATTCGTGTCAAAGTCCGGGGATTCTTTCCTGGTCGGGGACGGAAGCTATTCCAAGCAAATCAGACCTTACGCACGGCTGAGCTTAAACGGGGCCCAGGTGCACGCGAAGAATGGCGAGGACGGGGTTCACAAGAAGAGTCTTCCACCTTATTCGACGCCGTCACGCGACGGAGCCATCCACCCGCTCGTCCCCCCATCAACATCATCGTCGCCACCGCCACACCCATCGTCATCGTCCACATCTCCATCCTCGTCGTCAACCTCGCCGTCGGCCTCCCCCCGCTCACCGTTACAGTGTCCACTGGACTGCAGCGCCGCTCACGGCAACCTTTCCAAAGAAGCCGGATCGGGCACTTGCCCCGGCGGCGACCTGGTCTTCCGCTGTGCCTCTCGCGGCACGGGTGACGTCTTCGAGCACGTCTGTCCGGTCCTGACCCCGGAACTGGCCGGCGACGTGTGCCAGTGCCGGTCCACGGAGAGGGCCTGGGCCCTGGAGAAGGTCCGGCTCAGCTTCTGCTCAACCTACACGGCGGCGTCCGTGACGTGCACGGGCGGCGCCCCAGACTGCCCGGTGCTGGGGGCGAACGCCAGCCAGTGCCGGGCGGACCTACAGGCTGTGATTAAGATAGACGAGCAGGTCAGGAGGGATTACCAAGGATTCGAGGACCTGATTAGCCGCTACGACTGTAGGAGTAAATACTCGGTCAAGTGGGGATGTGTATTTTGTAAGGTAAGTAAAGTATGTCTGTCCAGAAAGTCTGTCTTTCCACAGCCTATACCTGTATCACTTTAGCAGCAAGACAAAGGAGCCACACTCTATGTAATCGACTTTAAGTTTTTTGGTTGTTTATTTTTTTAACGTTTAAAAATTATTTTTATCAACTTCGCACATTCTTTGAGGTCATGGCTTAGGAGTTTATTTTAATTTACATTTCCTTTAGTTCATTTCTTTGAAACGTCCTTCTAAAAATATAGATCCCAAGATGAGTGTTAGCTTTAAATCATAGAAAATAACATTAAAACTGAACCAAAAAAAACTGGATTACATACAAAGATTCGGGGTTTTTTATCTTTGATCACTAAACTTCGCCGTTTCTTGGATTTGTAATCTTGAAAAAACAATCAATGAAAAATTAACTTTCCATTCCGTCACGGCTAAGAATATCCCATTTGTTGATGTTTTTCTGACCCTATCAGGGCTAAGAATGCCCCATTTGTTAATGTTTTTTCTGACCCTATCAGGGCTAAGAATATCCCAATTTTTTATGTTTTTCTGACTCAATAAGGGCTAAGAATATCCCAAACGTTTATATTTTTCTGACTCTATCAGGGCTAAGAATATCCCATTTGTTTATGTTTTTCTGACTCAATAAGGGCTAAGAATGTCCCAATGGTTGAGGTATTTAAAATGCTACCTGTGATTAGATGGGATTGCTAAATTAAAAATCCCTTCGTACCAACAGTAAATAAACAACGTATAGCGTATGTGTAAAGGGAGCATAGCATAATTAAAAAGAAATATGTAGTACTGGTCAATTTACTGATCTATTTATTGGTCTATTTACTGGTCTATTTGCTGGTCTATTTACTGATCTATTTATTGGTCTATTTACTGGTCTATTTGCTGGTCTATTTACTGATCTATTTAGTGGTCTATTTACTGGTCTATTACCTTAAATACAATTTTTAAAATCGTTTGTTGCATATTCTCTCCCGTCTCGTGAATTAAAAAATATTAATATTAACTGCTACAGCTCTGTCCATTACATCTTCGCATTTGGGGGCATTATTCATTAAGATGCATGTAACAGCCTCTCCATTCATATTCAATAATAATTTGTTTCTCCAATGTCTCCATATGAACTCCTTTTCGGTAGAAAGGTTAGAGGACCAACGTCAACATTAAGAAACATCCTCACGAACGAAAATAAGACAGAGGAGGAAAAACGTATATGTGTGACTATATAATTGACCTCAAAAAACAGAATAAAGTCAGGTATAAATAAAACACAGACGATCGCAAAAGAAAAGACAAATAAATATAAACAATAGTATGACCATAATGACCAAAGTGCTCGCACTGAAACGAACAAACAAACAAAAAAACCCACGCTCTGCATTCAGAAGGTCCATTAACTTTCCCCAGAAAATGATCGAAATTTAATATAGAGACTGAGAGGGGACGTAAGCGTAAAGTTGATCACCTTAACAGAATGACAAAATTTGTTGAAACTATCCTTGGTAACACAGAGTCGGACGTATCCGTGGCAGACAAAGATAAAAATATAATGAATGGTGCAAGTGCCACAGTGATAACCGAAGAGGAAACATAAGCTATAAATAGTATGCACATTTAGAACATTCCGGTAATCAATATCAAAGGTAATTCAGGCATCGACATCAGTAACGAACTTACCGAGACACAGAAAAGTCTTGGTGCGAGAATATAGGAAAATTATTTCAGATATTCCAGGGAAAACATCGGCGGGTACTCATAAAATAGAATTTTTAGATTCTAAATCCATTAACTTAAAGCCGTATACCATACCCATCCATATGGTACAAAACCTAAAAGAGGAAATAGAGATGATGTTGGAACTGAGAATAATAGAGATGATTTTGGAACTGAGAGTAATAGAGATGATGTTGGAACTGGGAGTAATAGAGATGATGTTGGAACTGGGAGTATTAGAGGATTCACAGTCAACTTACTGCTCTCCTTTAGTTGTAGTTTAAAAGAAAGATTGGTCGATTAGGACTTGCGTGGACTATCAGAAGTTGAACGCAATCACCAGGCTTGTCCATGGGAATGTTTTTCCATGTGATTCACATGGGAAACGTCTCATGGGATGGGATGAGATGGGACAGGCATACATTGCCATGGGATGGGATGGGACAAAAATATATGTCTCATGGACAAGCCTGGCAATCACAAAAAAGTAGCGGAGGTTATACCAAGCCAAGACAAAGTGTTGGAACACATGAATAAAGCAAAATATTTTACGGAATTAGACTTGACACAGGGATATTGGCAAATACGTCTTGAGAAGGAAAGCAAAGAATACACAGCTTTTCAGGGCCCGGGTGGGTTATATCAATTTAATTGTATGCCATTCGGATTGGCAACCCCTGCAGAAACGTTCAATAAAATAGTTAAGACGTTATTAAAAGGACTAAAACAGATAGTTACTTATTTTGATGATTGATATCTGTATATACACAGACGACTGGGAAACCCACATACGAATTACTAGAGAGGATTTTTAAAATAAATTCTTAAGAAGGCAGATTTCACAACCATCAAAGACAGAGATAGGGAAAGAATCTATCGAATTTCAGGGACATAGAATTGGGGCGGGTCTCTTAAAACTGGACATGAACAATATAAATAAAGTATTGAAAATAGAACGTCCCCAAAATAAGAAACAAATAAGAGGACAAGTTGGTCTGATCTCATATTATAATAAATGTATACCTAATTTTTCAACTAGTTGGACATTTCGTCCAAAGTGATGCCCCTTACGTGAACGTTAACAGTTTATTTCCCTTGCAAGAACGTCCTTAGTTTTGTCCCTTACATGACCGTCAAATTTGCTGTCCCTTAACTCTCATTTACACCTAACCACCTCACTCACCTCGTCCCTAACCACCTCACTCACCTCGTCCTTAACCACCTCACTCACCTCGTTCCTTACCACCTCACTCACCTCGTCCCTAACCACCTCACTCACCTCGTTCCTTACCACCTCACTCACCTCGTCCCTAACCACCTCACTCCCCTCGTTCCTAACCACCTCACTCACCTCGTCCCTTACCACCTCACTCACCTCGTCCCTAACCACCTCACCCACCTCGTCCCTAACCACCTCACTCACCTCGACCCTTACCACCTCACTCACCTCGTCACTCGCCTCGTCACACCCCTCGTCCCTAACCACCTCACTCACCTCGTCACTCACCTCGTCACTCCCCTCGTCCCTTACCACCTCACTCACCTCGTCACTCACCTCGTCCCTTACCACCTCACTCACCTCGTCCCTTACCACCTCACTCACCTCGTCACTCCCCTCGTCCCTTACCACCTCACTCACCTCGTCACTCACATCCTCACTCACCTATTCATCCACCTCGTCACTCACCTATTCATTCACCTCGTCACTCACCTATTCATTCATCTCGTCACTCACCTCACTCACTTTGCAATCTACGCACAGCTCGTAATCGGTCAGCAATGACGTATCCGCAGATCCTATACTATCCGGCCTCCCCCTTCCCCATACATTAAGAACACCCCCCTTCCCCACCACCCCCATCTCCATCAGCACTCGGCATCTATTTAGCCTCGGCTGGACGGCATTCGACACGTGACCGACTCCAAGTCCTTCGGAAACTTGATCCGGTTCAAACAGCTGATGAATACCAATAGCTTCGTGACGCCATCGCGAGAAGTCGATCGCTCGTCTGTCTATCCCGCCCGAGCTAACGACGAGTGGTCCAGTCGGGATTGGGAGGGACTTGGGGAGGGGAAGCGGTTTTTTTTTCCTTCAGGAATCAGAGGGAGAGACGCAATACTCACAGGAAAGGGGGATTATTTTAGAACATTGCGGCGGACATGTGTAGTGTGTAGTTTCTCTGTGTTATTTTTTATTTTAGAAAGAGGTTATAGAAAGAGGTTTTAGAAAGAGGTTATTGACAGAGATTATAGAAAGAGGTTATTGAAATAGGATATAGAAAGAGTTCATTTAAAGAGGTTATAGAAAGAGGTTATTGAAAGAGGTTATTATGTGGAGGACATACACTTCATTTACTTTCTTACTACGGCCCGCAAGGTGACACATCAGTCCGGCTTGTACATCCGTTAAAAAACCTCAGAAACTCTCAAAGATTTTTGTGTTGGACAATGATGGCGAGCCCATGAAACGCATTCCACAGTCGGCACGCAGAGCGGCACGCGACTAATATATAACTTTTTAAAACAAACCAGCTGAGCCAAAACCCCAATTTCGGGTTTTAATTGGCGTGTTACCACTTTGCTATGAATGAGTGGGTTTTGGTTGAATTGAAGGCACGCGGAGCAAAAGGGGTTCGCCAAACCTAATGTAGGAAGTACATTCGGGCCTTATACAATGATGTTTGTTTTATACAATGATGTTTGTCTTATACAACGATGTTGGTCTTATACAATGATGTTTGTTTTATACAATGATGTTTGTCTTATACAATGATGTTGGTCTTATACAATGAAGTTGGTCTTATACAATGATGTTGGTTTTATACAATGATGTTGGTTTTATACAATGATGTTGGTTTTATACAATGATGTTAGTTTTATACAATGATGTTAGTCTTATACAATGATGTTAGTCTTATACAATGATGTTGGTTTTATACAATGATGTTGGTTTTATACAATGATGTTGGTTTTATACAATGATGTTGGTTTTATACAATGATGTTTGTCTTATACAATGATGTTGGTTTTATACAATGATGTTTGTCTTATACAATGATGTTGGTTTTATACAATGATGTTGGTCTTATACAATGATGTTTGTCTTATACAATGATGTTTGTCTTATACAATGATGTTGGTCTTATACAATGATGTTGGTCTTATACAATGATGTTGGTTTTATACAATGATGTTGGTTTTATACAATGATGTTGGTTTTATACAATGATGTTTGTCTTATACAATGATGTTAGTCTTATACAATGATGTTGGTCTAATTAGAATGTCATTTTAAAAATCCGAATGAAATCAAGCGGTATGTGATCATTCTATGGTTAGGTAATAATTTTATAGCTACGTTATCAGTAATCATTGCATGGTGTACAAGATACGACCCGTGGCATAGCATACGCCGCAAACTTGCTCATCATAGATAGTGCGAAGAACGGGGTGTGGGTGCGAGACGCCTGACACAAACAGCAGCACGAAGTAATAAAATAAAGCGAGTAAATGTAGAGACATGCGCACAGTGGTTGTTGTTACCTGCCCCCCCCCACCCGTTACTACCATCCCTTGCCAACGATAAAATGATTGACCGACGCAAGGGGAAAAGAACGGCCAGAAAACAAAACCCTATTAATTGTTTTAATTTTTTTTTTTAATTTAAATTCTTCCCTCTGGGGATTGAACCCAGGACTTTACGCTACGAATCATATGTTATTCTGTGAAGGAACAACGCAAGAAGCATTGCTGCCACCACCCCCAACCAATTTTTTTTCTTCTTTTCATCCCACTACGTTTTCCCCTTGTGATCTTTCCACCTCGGAGGAGGTCATTCGTCATGCTCATTCGCACATGCCCGTTTAATTGAATTATATATGTAGATAGATGGGTAATGGGTAAGTATCATTTTATAGCTATCTAATCATAGTTTGGAATCTACCAGCAAACATGGCTACAAAATATTTTTTTTAAGTTGTCCGTGCAATTTCAGGTTTCTGTCGACGCGGAGAAATATATCCGGCATCCTTCCGTCTCGCGAGACGATGGTGCATCACCGTTGGGTTGGGTTGCATTTCCTCGAGTGACTGTGCAGTCCTATCCTTGAGTGACAGTCTTTGCCACAGTTTTTACACACGAGTTCTGTGCTTCCAAATGTTTTGGCCTTTCTCCTAGCTCTTCTGTCTGCAGCCTCCTCCATTCTTCGCTCCTCGGCTACTATGACGCCCTCTTTGACAACTGTGCGCCACGTAGATCGGTCTTCTGCCTTACACTCCCAGTCACTTGTATGTATTTTGGCTGCTTTCATGTCCCTTTGACAGACATCTTTAAATCGCAAGCGTGGGCGACCTGTTTTCCTCTTTCCTGAAGCAAGTTCACCATATAGGAGGTCCTTCGGGATGCGGCCGGGGCTCATTCTTTTGACATGTCCTAGCCACCTCAAGCGTCTTTCACTAAGAATTGAGAACATGCTTTGGGTATTGGCACGCGTTAGTACCTCACTATTAGGCACTTTTTCTTGCCATTTAATACCAAGGATGCGGCGCAAGCATCTCAAATGGAAGCTGTTAAGCTTACGCTCTTGTGATGTATAAGTGGTCCATGTCTCGCTCCCATATAGTAGTGTACTGATGACACAGGCTCGATAGACGCACAGTTTGGTTTTCTCCGTTAGCTTGGTGTTTTGCCAGACCCGCTTATTTAGTTTAGCCATTGTTGCGGCTGCCTTGCCAATTCTGCTGTTTATTTCTTCTTCAATGGACAGTGTATTGGAGACCTTGGATCCCAAGTAGGTGAAGCTGTCCACAACCTCCAAGTTTTCATTATCGATATTTATGGTAGGAGGAGGTCGAGTGTCTTGGGCCATGATGTTTGTCTTTTTCAAGCTGATTTGCAGACCAAATTCTTTGCAGGCATTGGAGAAGCTTGACACGAGTTGTTGCAAACCAGATTCTGTATGTGCTGTTAGTGCCGCATCATCCGCAAATAGTAGCTCTCGAATTAGGACATCCGTCGTTTTGGTCTTGGCTCGGAGGCGGGCAGTGTTGAAAAGTCCTCCATCAGCTCTGGTATGTAACCAGATTCCCTCACTGCTATCCTTGAATGCGTATCGAAGAAGTACAGAGAAGAATATTGCGAAGAGTGTTGGTGCGAGTACACAACCTTGTTTAACTCCGCTGCTGACAGGGAAGGCCTCTGACTTAGCTCCATCGAACTGTACTGTGCCAAGCATATTTTCATGGAACTGTCTGATGATGGCAAGTAGGTGAGGGGGACATCCAATTTTTGCCAGTATTTGGAATAGCCCGTTGCGACTGACTAAGTCGAAGGCTTTTGTAAGGTCCACAAATGCAATGTATAGTGGCATCTGCTGCTCTCTGCATTTTTCCTGGAGCTGTCGTATGGAGAACACCATGTCTATGGTAGACCGACCGGACCGGAAACCACACTGAGATTCTGGATAGACGCGGGATGCTAGGCTTTGTAAACGTTTTAGTATAACGCGGGCAAAGGTCTTTCCTACAATACTAAGGAGTGAAATGCCGCGATAATTATTGCAATCACTCCTATCACCTTTGTTTTTATATAGTGTCACTATATTTGCATCCTTTAGGTCTTGGGGGATGTAGCCCTGTTCCCAGCAGAGGGACAGAATCTCGTGCAATGGTTGGAGTAAAGCTGTCTTGCCACTCTTTAGAACCTCTGGTGGTATTCCATCATTCCCAGGCGCTTTTCCACAAGCTAGACTGTCAATTGCTTTGCTCAGCTCTTCCTGTGTGGGCACGACATCAAGTTCTTCCATGAGTGGCATATCTGGGATGTCATCTAGAGCGGTGCTGGAGACTGTGGTAACTGTTGAATACAATTCCAGATAATGCTCAACNAAGGTCTGACTGGCATGTTGTGGTACAAGGTCTGACTGGCATGTTGTGGTACAAGGTCTGACTGGCATGTTGTGGTACAAGGTCTGACTGGCATGTTAATTCAATTACTCAAATGACTTAGCGCTTTACTTGACGAATTCTACCAAAAGCTCGATCTATTGGCACCGTCTGTAGCGTCACTCCAATGGTGTCACAAGAAGGTCACCTTGACATCTATTGTTCCTATGCATTAACCTGACCCCCAGTCTACATAAATATTTCAGGAAATGAAAGCCAGGAGACACCACCAGGTCAAAAGGTCAAGTTGTGTCCCCTGAAACCACAAACTCAAAGGTTCCTTCGTGAGGAAAAATGGTCCCATGACAAAATCCAGACGAGGAGGTGAGTAAACTAACACATAAAAGATTTTTTATTTTCAATCAAGACGATGATGCCATGAACGGTAAACACGAGAATTGTCCCGTGTAGTAGAGGTTCATCTGGTCTATGTGCCACTGGGAGGTTAAGAGCGGTGCACACCTCTGCCTCTGGTATGAGGAGTACGTGAACATGAGAATTGTCCCGTGTAGTGGAGGATCATCTGGTCTATGTGCCAATGGGAGAATAAGAGCGGTGCAGAACTCTGATATTAAAAGTAAGAGAACACGGTTATAGGACGGTTATATACCTGTAGAGGTGCTACATTTCTCAAGTGCTACGTGCCTTTAAAAGTGCTACATAACTGTAGAGGTGCTACATTTCTCAAGTGCTACGAGCCTTTAAAAATGCTACATGCCTTTAGAGTGCTATATTTCTCAAGTGCTACGAGCTTTTAAAAGTGCTACATGCTTGTAGAGTGCTACATTTCTCAAGTGCTACGAGCCTTTAAAAGTACTACATGTCTGTAGAGGTGTTATATTTCTCAAGTGCTACGTGCCTTTAAAAGTGCTATATGCCTGTACAGATGCTACCGTTCTCAAGTGATACAAGCCGGTAGATGTGCTACATGCCTATCGAAGTGCTACATGCCTGTGTTATCAACATCCCATTTACATTTTCTGTCAACATAAAGCCCAATTACTCCCTCCCCCCCCCACCACACACACGCACAAACAACGTGATGCCAGAAATTTCAGCTTTTATTCCGTTCTAAGTCTAGAGAGTTTTGAAACACATCTCCAAACAAGGTGACGGGATCATGCGTCTCATGTGTCCAGCATTAAGTAATCACGTTTACCTGTTGGAAGATTCTTCCACTCCGACCAACAGCGAACTGACACTGACACACCTATCTGAGCCAGGGACAGGAAGGTTATGGCCTTGTGTCAACACAGAGTATGAGCCATGGAAGACCTTTGCCCCCCCCCCCCACACAACCAATGACGTCATGCGGTTAATCGCGATCAAGAGAGGCATTAACATGACTTAGGTCAGAGGTCACTGAATCACCTCCCCTCAATTTCTTCGAAGGTTAAAAAAAATTCGTTTTCCTTTGAAACGTGAAAACTTTAAAAAAAAAATGTCTTCCATTTTCGGGTTCTTAATCTCGTGAACTCGGTGAATGTCGTTGTTTTACAGCAGCCAACATGTCGAACAGCTTTGACACTCGGCTGTTGGCTGGAGTCGTCGAGCTACGAGATGTTAAGACAGTCAATTGGCGGGGGGGGGGGGGCAATNCAATGCCGTCTAACTCAGTGTTTGACACACTAACGAGATGTTAAGACAGTCCAATGCCGTCTAACTCAGTGTTTGACACACTACCGAGATGTTAAGACAGTCGAATGCCGTCCTAAGTGTTTGACACACTAACGAGATGTTAAGACAGTCCAATGCCGTCTAACTCAGTGTTTGACACACTAACGAGATGTTAAGACAGTCCACAGTCCAATGCCGTCTAACTCAGTGTTTGACACACTAACGAGATGTTAAGACAGTCCAATGCCGTCCAACACATTGTCATCAATCAAGCAAGCAACTATTTATTTTAATTATTTCCAAGATTAAGATCAGATAAGTCTCTGTTAATTAAACGTTGAAGTCGGGTCTAGAGAATTATGAGACAAAAAATCTTTAACCAGCGTTGTTGGCAGCCGTTAAGTAGGGACACCTTCCACGGGATTATAATAAAGAAAGTTATAACGATGTGTGACGTGTTACTCTCGTTGTCGTACTATGACGTATGAGTATATTGTTTTTAGTCCCATAACCTTTTTTCGAGGTCGTAGGGGATTCTAAAGTTTCCATTTGAACATCGGGCTTAATTGACACTGTCCAGGACTTTCTTAGCGTTAGTCATTTCTCAACATTTTTTATAGTGGCTTTTCGTGGGCTCGATCTCACGCCCCTCAGTTTGTGAGGCGAGCGCACTATTTCAATCGCTACCCAGTATATTGTTAGGATTAGGACTTTGGTTGCTGTTAAACAAAGGATGTCAATTTATAGATGTCTTTATCTGATAGTTATTAGTGTAATTGTTGGCCTGGGCCTAACAGGCGCCTTGTGTTACAGGGAGTAACAATATTTTGCACCCTGATGTAATAGACTGCCCTGAGTCTATATGGAGCCCTCGGTGAAGCACCTCACTTAACCCAACCGCCAGTATCTGACAAGATCACGTCAAACCTATACTGTATACACAGGTCAGCGCCAGGCTTAGCCGGACCAGCATATTCAGGCGATAGCAATGTTAAGTCAAAAACTGGAGACAACCAGGAGAGTGTCAGCCTCTGACAACTTGACGCCCTCGTCTAATGACCCCCTGAGACAACTTGACGCCCTCGTCTAATGACCCCCTGAGACAACTTGACGCCCTCGTCTAATGACCACCTGAGACAACTTGACGCCCTCGTCTAATGACCCCCTGAGACAACTTGACGCCCTCGTCTAATGACCCCCTGAGACAACTTGACGCCCTCGTCTAATGACTACTTGGTACAAGGTCTGACTGGCACATTGTGGCACAAGGTCTGACTGACACATTGTGGCACAAGGTCTGACTGACACATTGTGGCACAAGGTCTGACTGGCATANACAACTTGACGCCCTCGTCTAATGACCCCCTGAGACAACTTGACGCCCTCGTCTAATGACCCCCTGAGACAACTTGACGCCCTCGTCTAATGACCCCCTGAGACAACTTGACGCCCTCGTCTAATGACCCCCTGAGACAACTTGACGCCCTCGTCTAATGACCCCCTGAGACAACTTGACGCCCTCGTCTAATGACCCCCTGAGACAACTTGACGCCCTCGTCTAATGACCCCCTGAGACAACTTGACGCCCTCGTCTAATGACCCCCTGAGACAACTTGACGCCCTCGCCTAATGACCCCCTGAGACAACTTGACGCCCTCGTCTAATGACTACTTGAGACAACTTGACGCCCTCGTCTAATGACGCCCTAGTCTAATGAGACAACTTGATCGTTTTCAAATATTGCAAGTAAAGCAAATATAGACAAGGCGGCAAATATACATAAACAATAATAGGACTTCAATAAAGCTTTTAAATAAAATACAACATACACTAACGATTATGTGTAATCAGAAAAAAATCTCAGCTTTATTATTTAACTACTAAATTTGTTTCAAAACTTGAGTCCATTTACCTGTACACGGTAAGAGGTTTTAGTGATGTAAAAAGTTGATATTTAGAGCACTGTGACAACCTTGGGGTGCGTGGCGTGTGGTGTTGTGCGTGGCGTGTGGTGTTGTGCGTGGCGTGTGGTGTTATAAAGACGTGATCCACCACACATTGCACCGCTGAGTGGGCAAGAAAGAAACGGGACCACCCACTTAATAAAATACAACCAGGGTTAATGTCAAATGACAAGGTCGATCTTTCCAGAGTTCTAGCCCCCACTCCCCCAGCAACTGTATTAATTCCCGGCACATAAACTTAGTCATGATAGAAGAGCCCCAAGGGGAAAAAGTTGACTTAGCGAGTTGAATCCCTGACATGCCCGATTACTTTAATACTTGAGTTACTTTTAGTTCATAGGAGAGTCCAGTCTTGTAAGGCTGTGGTATCGTGGCTGTGTGTTAGTTCCCAATCTCAGTTGCATTCTATAACTATGAGGAATACATGGCCCTAAGACCCCAACTGAATCACCCGCGGGCCTTGGTTGAAACATCAGACGAAGGATTCGGAGTCTAAACAGATGAAACGTGCGTCTGTGTGTGTGGGGGGGGGGGGGG
>MUZC01004456.1:399491-425803 GCA_002072015.1 Radix auricularia
AAAAAAAAAGTAAAATGTATAACACTTGCAGCCATTAGATGGCGTACAAAATAACTAGAGTGTGCATCTAGCCAGTCAAGTCAAAGACAGTTCCCAGTCTGAGCCTCCCTTTTAAACTCTTCAATCAACGAAACTGACAGTGACGGCCATGATTATAATTTAGGAGAAGTGAACGCACCTAGCGGAAATCTTAACGAAGACCTTAACACTCCCCGTCCTATCAAACTTTATACATCAAACTTTGCCACAAAGGAAAAGTAATTTGAAAGTCTTGAACATTAGAGACAAGTCCTGACGAATGACTACTGATCAATTATTTGATCCGGAGTTTATCATCCGGGGGAAGGCTGATTTAATGATATGAAAAATTTGATTAACAAACACACTAACGTCCAAGTTAATGTTACAATGCTAACCTGAATCTCCGGCACAATATTCCTTTGTAGCTATCTTTGGGAGAATCACTTTATTACCCCGCACTGAACATAAACATAGGTTTTGATTTAACTTTAAATGACTCACTTGAGTACACATCACTGAACAAAATGCCTCTTTTGAATTGTCATTACATGACTTAAATACTGGTACCCAATACAAAATCTCTCCCAAGATACAGTTACATGACTTAAATACTGGTACCAAATACAAAATCTATCCCAAGATACAGTTACATGACTTAAATACTGGTACCCAATACAAAATCTATCCCAAGATACAGTTACATGACTTAAATACTCGTACCAAATACAAAATCTATCCCAAGATACAGTTACATGACTAACTTAAATACTGGTACCAAATACAAAATCTATCCCAAGATACAGTTACATGACTTAAATACTGGTACCAAATACAAAATCTATCCCAAGATACAGTTACATGACTTAAATACTGGTACCAAATACAAAATCTATCCAAAGATACAGTTACATGACTTACTTAAATACTGGTACCAAATACAAAATCTATCCAAAGATACAGTTACATGACTTAATTACCGGACACACAGTAACCATCTTAAGCGTATGTTGCACTTGCTTCAAGTTACAATTTTAAATTATACTTCAAGATCCCACCCCAAACCCCCCCCACACACGCAGCTTTTAAAAAGAACAACTAAATAAAAAACAAAACAAAAAACACCGCAACGAATGGACACTCGCCTTTGAAACACCCACTCATGAATATTATTGACAGGACAACATTCGTCATACTTTTTAACATCAGTGTTACATTGCCGTGCGGAGAATTCGGTCCCTCGTAAAAGAAATTTATTACAAACTAAGGCGTTTTAGAAACGAAATTCTGAACTTTTAATTACTTGGAAGTAGGGCAGCGGAAATTCACGATTAATTCCTCAATTAATCGTTATTTTTAACGATTAATCGTCCCACCACTTGTAAATGTACTGGAAGTCAAAAAATATTTCGGTCGATAAATATAAACTAATTTCCGGACGATTACACTAACATTTTGGTTTTAAACTATTGACTGACGTGAATGTTCAAATTGTTGACAAAGCTGAGTGTGTCTATTGACGGTAATCGTTTGCCTACCACGCAATGCTCCCTCTAAGTCTATGCTTCGTTGGTCCATGTGCAAAGTTTTAAAAAAAAAAAAAAAAACACTCGTAAGCAAAATTGTACAACGTCCAATTTTTTAGTGCAATATTTTTAAAAATTTGCCGCGTGGAGATTGTAAACTCCCGAGTGTAATTTTAAAATAGTAAAGGTTAGTACTTAATACAAAGTATTTTAAAGTTCATGTCATAATCATAATGCATAGATGTGAATACATTGTGAGCAATCGCTGCTGCTTTTGACTTTTGAAATAATTCTAAAGAGTCGAATTACTGATGAAGTGAAAATCTAAGCCCGAGCGTTGGTTGCGTATCGTATGTCGTATGTTTTTTTTTTCACCATACTTCCGACTAAGAGCTTCTTACTTGCAGGTCAATGCTAGTAACACGTCTTTGTAACTCAAAACACTAATGAACAGGAAACACAATTCCACTAGATGTCACCAATGGTAACAATTCCACTAGATGTCACCAGCTCACCAATGTTAACGATTCCGGTAGATGTCACTGTCATCAATGGTAACAATTCCCCTAGATGTCACCAGCTCACCAATGATAACAATTCCACTAGATGTCACCAGCTCACCAATGATAACAATTCCACTAGATGTCACCAGCTCACCAATGATAAAAATTCCAATAGATGTCACTAGATGTCACCAGCTCACCAATGATTAAGATTCCACCAGATGTCACTAGAGGTCACCAGCTCACCAATGATTAAGATTCCACCAGATGTCACTAGATGTCACCAGCGGAAGAGCACGACTCCCATAAAGGTGGGACAATAACTTAACGCCCTCCAGCACACCTCGTATCTTACGTCCCGAGGTCACCGGGTGCGCTCGTCACGTTTGAATGGCCGTGTGACGTCACCCAACAGTTGTGGCCCCAACAAAAGTAACATGGCGTCGATAGCCGCTGGCCACTGACATCACCGCATGACCACAACGTCCAGAAACCGCTGTTTGTGGAGGGCTTCTACACGGTCCACCAACACACTGGATGCTTCTACACGGTCCACCAACACACTGGATGCTTCTACACGGTCCACCAACACACTGGTCACTGGATGCTTCACCAACAAAGGAATCATGAAAACCTTACACCGGGTTCATTGACATAGAGTGTCACTATTTTAACAATACCATCTCCACTATGACGTAGACTTGTAGATACGATCAACTTTAAAATGCCATAAGCAGTTCTCACTATGTGGTGTGCGGGTCACATGAATGTTTAGCAAGGGTTATATAGAAGGCATGACACCAAGTGAGCACACAAAGGACACGGGTATTAGAGGAGTTAGCCACCAGGTCACATCAATTTTTAGCAAGGGTTATATAGAGGGCATGGCACCGACAAGTGAGCATGACACCAACAAGTGAGCATGACACCAACAAGTGAGCATGACACCAACAAGTGAGCATGACACCAACAAGTGAGCATGACACCAACCAGTGAGCATGACACCAACAAGTGAGCATGACACCAACAACTGAGCATGACACCAACAAGTGAGCATGACACCAACAACTGAGCATGACACCAACAAGTGAGCACACAAAGGACACGGGTATTGGATGAGTTAGCCACCAGGATACGTTTGATTTATTAGACAGGTGTGAGATCATCTTGTTCAGGGTGAAGCAATGAAGTATTATTTTGTTATAGAAATCGTGCTAAACCGTCTTAGCAAATATATATCAAGAAAGGTTTCCGTCAGAAAGTAAATACGGGTTTCACCAGCCACGCCAAGTATAGTGGGAACAGAATTTCGGCATCTGCTCCACCTCTGACAAAAACTTAAGTCGCTGTTAGCAAGAGAACATGGGGGGGGGGAAATGATGCCACCCGAAAAGTTCATACCAGAGCTACGTCAAATACGTATATAGTATACAGCCCACGTTTAGGGTTGAGATAAATGTTATACCATTCTCTCTGAGAAACTTTCGCGACAGTCAACACCCGTTGATACAAACTATGAACACATCATCTTCCCACATGTGTGGACTGCTGAGCTAGGCCATGAGTTCTCAGAGTATGGGTAGAGAAGTGTACCCTGTACCCCGCAGTCTTTGTGTAAGTATTCACATAAGGTCAATATTGCAGTCCTACCCCTCATTTTGTTCAATACATCTCTCACCACGTGTGTAGGGGAAAGGGGACGATATGTTTAGTTTAGTCTTAGGGCGATACGCTTGGGGACGATTAGTTTAGTCTTAGGGTTGGGTGCAGGGGATAGATACCATATATGCGATACGCCGGGGGATTATATGTTTAGTTTAGTCTTAGGGCTGTAGCAGGGGATAGATACCACATATGCGATACGCTGGGGACGATTAGTTTAGTCTTAGGGTTGGTGCAGGGGATAGATACCATATATGCGATACGACTGGGGATTATATGTTTAGTTTAGTCTTAGGGCTGTAGCAGGGGACAGATGCCACATATGCGATACGCCTGGGCGGAACATTTTTTTCACATGAGGGAGAGGGTGAGTTGGTATTTTGGACATGACTGTAGAGGTTTGACCGAAGAAGGGGCGACAAAACCAACTTGCTTCGCCAATGGCAGAACGAACCTTGTCGACGTCACTGTTTTCTACAAAGTTTTAATCCCCCATCAAGTTTACAACACTGAAATATAATCTATTATACCGGTGATGTTTGTTATACATTTTTTAACGAGTCGTTGAACCGATTTATGAACTCTTTAAATTATTCTCAGTTAAGTATCAAGCTCTGGAACTGTTCTCTACATAAAAGTGTGGACTTGGACGTGATGAGTTGTTTCTATATCAGGTTATAAGAGATACTAATCATTTCATTATAGAGATGAAAATACTTCTTCAATGGAAGCCTCGATTAAACAAGTAACTTAAAACAAAATTGAATCAATAGATTCGTCAGTTGGGAAACTAATGAATCATAATATCATACATTTAATTCTATTTCCAAATGGATCATAATGTCATACATTTTACTTCTATTTCCCTTCTTTTATTTGTTTTTAAAATAACTAGCACGTCCACTTTAAACCAAGCGCGTGAATAAGTTTCGGAATACGATACTACGAAAGACTTATGGGGACACACTTTACACAACGGATGCATCAGCTGAGAGAATATTTGGGGAACAAAATGTTGTATGTATGGGTTAAATAAGCCACGGACGCTATTAACCTCAACACGCCATAACCAGTCTCAGACAAGATAATACCAACATTACCCATAACCTGTCTCAGATAAGATAAAACCAAGATTAGCCATAATCTGTCTCAGACAAGATAAAACAAACATTAGCCATAACTTTTCTCAGATAAGATAAAACCAACATTAGCCATAACCAGTCTTGGATAACATAAAACCTAAATGAGCTATAACCAGTTTCAACATACACAGCTCAAGTTAACACCACAACCTATAGATAGGACATAATCATCTGAGGCTTCACTACTGACATAAGCCCGAAACATTCTCCGCATACAGTACCATCACATGAAAGCGGAGAATTGAACACTTAACTAAACTAGTCGTCGCAGCTTACCTCTAGATGGGTAAACACTTTAGTACAGTACGGTGTGTTATAGAAGTTAACCATCCATTAAAATAGGTAAACACTTAAATACAGTACGGTGTGTTATAGAAGTTAACCACCCATTAAAATAGGTAAACACTTAAATACAGTACGGTGTGTTATAGAAGTTAACCACCCATTAAAATAGGTTAACACTTTAGTACAGTGCGGTGTGTTATAGAAGTTAACCATGCCATTAAAATAGGTAAACAAAATGTGCTATAGAATTCCCCCCCCCCCCATCCCAGGATTTCATCAAGTATCTCGTTTCCCAGCAGCTTTCGCTTGACGATATTTATGTTGGAAACTTGACCAGACAGACTTAATGAAATGTCTTAAATTACACTTTAATTCATTACCAGACTCATCGTCACCGACCCCACACCCGTTTCTCCCGTAATCTTAACGAATCCCCTTAGAGAAATGCGGCGTGCGAAATTTAAAGAGAATAGTTTTTAATTATTTTATAATTCATTTTATTAAGAGCGGGCAGCTAAATATACATTGGAGCTAAAATATTAGATCTGGCAGAGTACAACATATAAACGACTGAAATTAATTTATTGCCATAAATTTCTCTCATAGACAATAATCTTATATTTTTTTTTAATGCTTTACTTAAATTTCCAACACATCCTGAATTTTTTACCTCAGACTTTGCACGAAATAAAATAGAAACTTTAATTTCAGGGAGAGCTCCACTACTACATGCTCTCATGTGTTTCACCCATACGCCATACGTCCTCGGTGAAATGAATTCTAGTGGTACCTGCGTGGAGAGGTAAAGTGTCAACCGATACAATGAAAACACCTCTAGCCGCCAGATGGTGAGACACGGGGCAAACGTTGTAGGACACTGCAGGACCTGCTGCTGGTGGTACAGCTACTGACAGATCCAACCTCCTCCCCCCCCTCCCATGTCCTTATACGCCACGCTGGCAACAACGTGACGTCCCACTTAACACAAGTATTGAACGGCAATTTTCACATTACGCAAACACTAGAAGAAATGAAACGTTTTACGAAGACCCAGCCCGTGAGGCGTGGGGGAAAGAAGAAAGAAATTTCTTTCCGTGCCTCGATGTTGAGGGTGAGGGCCGTGACATATATCACCCCTCCCCCCACACACACACCTTCATACCACCCCTATTTCACCNCCCCCCCCCCCCCCCCACCATTGAATAAAACAGACCCACTGCGCGCCTATCTTCCTGTCGTCTATTTTAAGGCACGGGTAAAGACAATGACACAATCAACCTAATCGACAGTAAGAGGCTGGCAGCTAAAGGGAACAAGACGTCAATATCCTGTAGGTGCCGTGGACCACGCGAGACGTCAATATCCTGTAGGTGCCGTGGACCACGCGAGACTGGGGTGACGTTTTTAACGTTGAGACATGACGAGACTATCGAACCGTGAAGACCAGGCAAAAAGAAAAGAATGGCACAGTCACGCGGTTTGGTTGGTTTCAAGAGTCAGTGGGGGAGATGGGTAGGGGGAATTATCTGATCTGTTACAGACCCTCCGGCTATACAGAATATCATTGCGTCCTACGTTTATCTATGGTTTGTATTTAGCCCGGCATTCTTTTAAGAGTTTTAAATGTTCATAAAGTGTTGTTGGCTTTCCTGGTTTCTTCGGGCAACCCATTCCACGCGCGAATTCCGGAATTGGGTTGAGGGAGGTGGTGGAGGAAGGAGGAAGGTGGGTGGCTGGATTTGTTTTTGGTTGTGGTCGATAAGAAGTCGTGGGAAAAGTCAGTAGGTCACATTCAATGGTTTAAATAGGTCATGTGATGACTGATGACTAGAGACATTTGATGGACAACGATGACAGTTGAGATGAGACCCTTCGGTGTTAGGCACACATCACATGACGGCACACATCACGTGACGGCACACATCACATGTCGGCACACATCACATGTCGGCACACATCACACGACGACACACATCACATGACGACACACATCACACGACGACACACATCACGCGACGACACACATCACGCGACGACACACATCACGCGACGACACACATCACGCGACGACACACATCACACGACGACACACATCACACGACGACACACATCACACGACGACACACATCACATGACGACACACATCCCATGACGACACACACCACATGACGACACACACCACATGACGACACACATCACACGACGACACACATCACACGACGACACACATCACAGGACGACACACATCACGCGACGACACACATCACACGACGACACACATCACACGACGACACACATCACACGACGACACACATCACATGACGACACACATCACATGACGACACACATCCCATGACGACACACACCACATGACGACACACACCACATGACGACACACATCCCATGACGACACACACCCCATGACGACACACATCCCATGACGACACACATCACATGACGACACACATCCCATGACGACACACATCCCATGACGACACACATCACAGACACACAACAAAATCGTCTTTAACGGGATACAACTCGGCCGTCCGATTTCCAGCTGAATATCAAAGTCAAGGTTAAGGTCACGAGACAGTTAGAATTAGGCTGTCATTAACCCAACAGTTAAGTTGGCCTGGGGTATCGTCACAACAAGACCAGAACATGAAAGAGATTAAGTTGGTGGACGCGGTCAACGTCAGACACCAGGTTTAGCTTGCAGCAAGTAACCTTAACTCTCGATGTAACAATAAGGCTTAATCCTGGGTTATTTCTCTTGGGACGTCAAATTTCTCTTGGAAAAAAATTCATTGAACCTCATGATTAACATATTTTTAAAAAACGTTAAAAACTATAAATCCTTTAAATAAGAGACATAACTAAAACGTCAATCATAAAATCCAAAATTTTATATAAGTCTCATATAAGTAAAACAACTACTACAGTCTGCCTAAATTACAGCTCGATTTTAACACGTGAAAAGGGTTATGAAAACATGTTTTAAAAAAGAGCGCAACGCCAGACAGATTAGCAATTGATAGCATTTACAATTACAGATCAGGAATATATTCTACGAAAGTATCGTCACTATAATACGAACCGTACAGCGCATAGGAAAGTATAAAAAAAGGTATTTTAATATAATACGCACAGGGACACTCGCGCGTAAAAATTAACATGTTAAATAGATATTTTAAAAAAAAAGATAATCCAAAAATGCATTATTTTAATTACAGTACATTCAATGGTTCTGAAATTTCGATAAATCATTTTTATCATCGGCACGTGTATGCCTGCAAAATTTCAGCTCGCTAGCTTACGAGGAAGTGGGTTAAAAATCGATCCAAAGTTTTTTCGGCAAGCAGACGCCCCAAGTTAATATAAAGGATATTACTACATAATTCTCCATAGTCTCTATAGTACTCTATAGTAAGACTCGTGTGAGTAAAGTTATATTACATTTATATTTCAGTGGAGTACATGTATGATTTTTTTGGAATGCACAAGAAGGTAACCCAATAAACAAATGGAAGTAAGGCGTTTTTCATGAGGGTCGAAGATAGACGATAAGTTATATCATACGTGACAAACTCACGGCCCGCGGGCCACATCAAGCTCGGTCCTCTCTACAGTTATATAATTCCCGAGACGTTGTTTTATTACAGTGGTCTCAAACGTTTCTGCCGGAGGAACGCTTTAACTGACAAATATTAGCTTGGGGGCCGACTACACACTGTTTTGTGATAAACCTTAGGTAAAAATAGTACCTTTTTTAGATTAAAAGGCCTCCATGGGCCGGATGGGAGGGCCTTACGGGCCGCATCTGGCCCGCAGTTTGGAAACCACTGTTTTATTATAATTTTATGCAAATTCATTTTTATAGTCCTGCGATATATAGTGAAGATCTAAATACATAATTCTCACTCTAGACAAACTTAGGAACTTTGGTGCATTAGGTTGAGAGTGAAAGTAGTGTAGTACCCGGATATTTGAAAGTGAAAGTATTGTAGTACCCGGATATTTGAGAGTGAAAGTATTGTAGTGCCCGAATATTTGAGAGTGAAAGTATTGTAGTGCCCGGATATTTGAGAGTGAAAGTATTGTAGTGCCCGAATATTTGAGAGTTGAGAGTGAAAGTATTGCTGTGCCCGAATATTTGAGAGTGAAAGTATTGTAGTGCCCGAATATTTGAGAGTGAAAGTATAGTGGCGCCCGAATATTTGAGAGTGAAAGTATTGTAGTGCCCGAATATTTGAGAGTGAAAGTATAGCAGTGCCCGAAGATTTGAGAGTGAAAGTATAGCAGTGCCCGAAGATTTGAGAATGAAAGTATAGCAGTGCCCGAATATTTGAGAGTGAAAGTATAGCAGTGCCCGAATATTTTCCTTACAAAGTAAACATCCTGACCATGACACACCAAAATAAGCCATTTGATTTTCGCTCACACGCTCCCCTCTCCTATATTTCATTTTGACCACACTCATATGATGATCTGCGTCTAATCGTGATAAAATTTGACGATCGTTATAAACACACCAATCATTAAAAAAAAAACACGTTCACTATCAAAATATGAGTGGGCTAAGACATGAGACTCGCACTCAGCATCTTTAGAATAGGCGTCCAGTATAAGACATCGGCAGTTAGCATTCGCTCCTTCCATAACGAAGTAAATGGAAAAGACGTTAACATGGTAGCAGTTTGCCTGACAGGACGTAACAAAACAGCGGACGTTTCGGCAAAGAGCCTTTTTCAGCGGACATACAATACACAAATAAAACGAAAATAAAAAAATAAAAACTTAACTGCGGTGAAATCTAAAGAGTCAATGAAAGTGACTTTTTTTTAACGTCATGTCAGGCTAACCCTTACCCTGCTTACGTCTTTTCAATTTACTTTTTTTATAAGCCTGATTGCAGTCTCACCCCTCATTTTGTTTACTCCTTCCATAAAGAGACGTTACCACTGAGGTACACAACAACACGTTACCACTAAGGTACGTAACACGTTACCACTAAGGTACATAACAACACGTTACCACTAAGGTACATAACACGTTACCACTAAGGTACATAACACGTTACCACTAAGGTACACAATAACACGTTACCACTAAGGTACACAACAACACGTTACCAATAAGGTACATAACACGTTACCACTAAGGTACATAACACGTAACCATTAAGGTACATAACACGTTACCACTAAGGTACATAACACGTTACCACTAAGGTACATAACACGTTACCACTAAGGTACATAACACGTTACCACTAAGGTACACAATAACACGTTACCACTAAGGTACACAATAACATGTTACCACTAAGGTACATAACATGTTACCACTAAGGTACACAACAACACTAAGGTACATAACACGTTACCAATAAGGTACATAACACGTTACCAATAAGGTACATAACACGTTACCAATAAGGTACATAACACGTTACCACAAAGGTACATAACAACACGTTACCACTAAGATACATTACACGTTACCACTAAGGTACATAACACGTTACCAATAAGGTACATAACACGTTACCAATAAGGTACATAACACGTTACCAATAAGGTACATAACACGTTACCACTAAGGTACATAACAACACGTTACCACAAAGGTAAATAACAACACGTTACCACTAAGGTACATTACACGTTACCACTAAGGTACATAACACGTTACCACTAAGGTACATAACACGTTACAACTAAGGTACATAATGACACGTGAACCAACAAAATAAAGAACGGTTATAACGATACATCAACCGTCACGAGAAACTAATCAGGAAAACCACAAAGCACTATGTTACACTTATTATATTTCTCAAACTATTTCCATCATTGTTTTGGTTAAAATACCATTAACCCACCAGCCTTTAAAATCAGTTTTTATGATACTAGCACTACCATAACACACCTACCTATACATCATCTCATATATACAACTACTCAAGCACTACCATAACACACCTACCAATACATCATCTCATATATACTACTACTCAAGCACTGCCATAACACACCTACCAATACATCATCATGTATATACAACTACTCAAGCACTACCATAACACACCTACCAATACATTATCTCATATATACAACTATTCAAGCACTACCATAACACACCTACCAATACATTATCTCATATATACTACTACTCAAGTACTACCATAACACACCTACCAATACATTATCTCATATATACAACTACTCAAGCACTACCATAACACACCTACCAATACGTCATCTCATATATACTACTACTCAAGCACTACCATAACACACCTACCAATACATTATCTCATATATACAACTATTCAAGCACTACCATAACACACCTACCAATACATTATCTCACATTTACAACTATTCAAGCACTACCATAACACACCTACCAATACATTATCTCATATATACTACTACTCAAGCACTACCATAACACACCTACCAATACATTATCTCATATATACAACTATTCAAGCACTACCATAACACACCTACCAATACATTATCTCTCATTTACAACTATTCAAGCACTACCATAACACACCTCCCAATACATTATCTCACATTTACAACTATTCAAGCACTACCATAACACACCTACCAATACATCATCATGTATATACAACTACTCAAGCACTACCATAACACACCTACCAATACATCATCATGTATATACAACTACTCAAGCAATACCATAACACACCTACCAATACATCATCATGTATATACAACTACACAAGCACTACCATAACACACCTACCAAGACATCATCATGTATATACAACTACATATACAGGCAAGAAGAACCGGAAGTTCAACACACAAATCCTCCTCTACTCAACGTGTTACAGGACAGAGTTATAATTGCATTACCAACAGCTACCCCAAATATCTCAATAAGAACAACAACAACAAACAAACAAACAAACAAAAACACACACACGAAACAACACATAACAATAAATAAAAATAACAATTCCTTACGATAATTATTTTTGCTGTAACCACGATCCAATCGGCTATTTTAAAATAGATTGTTTCTGTTGACTATAAAAGTATTGATTTCAGCATTTGTTTCTGTTGACTATAAAAGTCTTGATTTTCACGATTGTTTCTGTTGACTATAAAAGTCTTGATTTTCACGATTGTTTCTGTTGACTATAAAAGTCTTGATTTTCACGATTGTTTCTGTTGACTATAAAATTATTGATTTCCGCGTTTGTTTCTGTTGACTATAAGAGTCTTGATTTTCACGATTGTTTCTGTTGACTACAAAAGTCTTGATTTTCACGATTGTTTCTGTTGACTATAAGAGTCTTGATTTTCACGATTGTTTCTGTTGTCTATAAGAGTCTTGATTTTCACGATTGTTTCTGTTGACTATAAAAGTCTTGATTCTCACGTTTCTCACGAAGTTTCGAATAATCAATGATACATCGATGTCCCAGTGGCATTACTGATTATATGAGAATCTGGTTAATCGATAGCAGCAGTGATCGATTTCGACCAGTGCATAAAATTGTATTGGTTTCGTGTAGAATCGATAATCTGTAGAAAACCACACAAAAAGGTGGGCATCACTTTGCGTGGTCAGAGAAAGTACCGTATTTTTCAGATCATAAGACGCACTTTTTTTTCACCAAATAGTGGGAGGAAAAGTGCCTGCGTCTTATGGTCCGAATAGAAGAAGAAAGTGATGTCAGTGATTGTGACCAAAGCACTTTTAATTTTTAATTAATTTTATTTTTAATTTTTATTTTCGTTTTATTTGTGTATTGTATGTTCGTTGAAAAAGGCTCTTTGCCGAAACGTTCGGTGTTTTGTTACGTCCGGTCAGGCTAACCCATACCTTCTTTACGTCTTTTCCATTTAATTTTTTATAAGCCTGATTGCAGTCCTACCCCTCATTTTGTGACCAAATCAGCTTCATGAATTCTGACTCTAGCGAAAAAGAGTTCTTGGGTGTTTTAGAAGACTAGAGTACTCAAACCTTTGTCTTTATGTGTTATTGAAAGTGATAAAAGGCTCTCACTGCCAATGTTGACTGCTGTTCAGTTTATATGGTTCAAATATTATTCTGTTACTGTTATACTTTATAAATTATTTTATTACACTATTAGGTTCACAATATTTTTTTCCTTTTTTTCTCCTCTAAAAACCAGGTGCGTCTAATGGTGCGAAAAATACGGTATTTCAAGAACAATTATCTACATTTAAAACATACTGACATCAAAAATGACTTCAACATATAACCACGACACGACGCTAATTACTGACAAGACTGGAAGGTATGTTCTTGTTTGTGCAACCCGTGGTGAGTGGCAAGCTGTGGAATTATATTGAGTTAGCATTGTGTTTTGTGTGGTGGACATTCAAAAAATAAATATCTTACAACAAATAATTAAAAAATTACCTTTACAATAAAATAAATTATATATATATAAAAGCCGCCACAAAGTGCATCTAGGGTGTTAAGTGTGGTCGGGGCGGTGTGGGGTGTGATTGAGGCGGTGTGAAGTATGGTTGGGGCGTGTGCGATGTGGTTGGGGCGGTGTGAAGTATGGTTGAGGCGGTGTGAGTTGTGGTTGGGGCGGTGAGAGTTGTTATTGGGGCGTCGGTGGTGGGGTGGGGGCGGTGTGAGTTGTGGACGGGGTGGTGGGAGGAAAGGGGCGGGGTATCGATGTTACACAACAGAGCGACAGAAGGGTATTCCTCCCAACAGAGAAAGAGAGAGCTCCAGCCGACAATGACAATGGCATGAGACGAAGTGTCACATTATCGACTACCTTATCTGTTCACATGCTAGGCAAGAGATGGCCGTACACTGTCACTGATGACCTAGTGAACACATGCTAGGCAAGAGATGGCCGTGCACTGTCACTGATGACATAGTATACTGTCACTGATGACCTATTGTACACATGCTAGCTAAGAGATGGCCGTACACTGTCACTGATGACCTAGTGTACACATGCTAGGTAAGAGATGGCCGTGCACTGTCACTGATGACCTAGTGTACACATGCTAGCTAAGAGATGGCCGTGCACTGACACTGATGACCTAGTATACTGTCACTGATGACCTATTGTACACATGCTAGCTAAGAGATGGCCGTACACTGTCACTGATGACCTAGTATACTGTCACTGATGACCTATTGTACACATGCTAGCTAAGAGATGGCCGTACACTGTCACTGATGACCTATTGTACACATGCTAGCTAAGAGATGGCCGTGTACTGTCACTGATGACCTAGAATACTGTCACTGATGACCTATTGTACACATGCTAGCTAAGAGATGGCCGTACACTGTCAATGATGACCTAGTGTACACATGCTAGCTAAAGGATGGCCGTGCACTGTCACTGATGACCTAGTGTACTGTCACTGATGACCTAGTGTACACATGCTAGCAAAGAGATGGCCGTGCACTGTCACTGATAACCTAGTATACTGTCACTGATGACCTATTGTACACATGTTAGCTAAGAGATGGCCGTGCACTGTCACTGATGACATAGTATACTATCACTGATGACCTATTGTACACATGCTATGTAACAGATGGCCCTATACTGTCACTGATGACCTAGTGTACACATGCTAGCTAAAAGATGGCCGTGCACTGTCACTGATGACCTAGTATACTGTCTATGATGACCTATTGTACACATGCTAGCTAAGAGATGGCCGTACACTGTCACTGATGACCTAGTGTACTGTCACTGATGACCTAGTGTACTGCCACTGATGACCTAGTGTACACATGCTAGGTAAGAGATGGCCGTACAATGTCACTGATGACCTAGTGTACACATGCTAGGTAAGCGATGGCCGTATAATGTAAATGATGACCTAGTGTACACATGATAGTAAGAGATGGCCGTTTACGGTCACTGATGACCTAGTGTACTGCCACTGATGACCTAGTGTACACATGCTAGGTAAGAGATGGCCGTACAATGTCACTGATGACCTAGTGTACACATTATAGGTAAGAGATGGCCGTTTACTGTCACTGATGACCTAGTGTACTGTCACTGATGACCTAGTGTACACATGCTAGGTAAGCGATGGCCGTATAATGTCAATGATGACCTAGCGTACACATGATAGGTAAGAGATGGCCGTTTACTGTCACTGAAGACCTAGTGTACACATGCTAGACAAGAGATGGCCGTGCACTGTCACTGATGACCTAGTGTACACATGATAGGTAAGAGATGGCCCTATACTGTCACTGATGACCTAGTGTACACATGATAGGTAAGAGATGGCCCTTTACTGTCACTGATGACCTAGTGTACACATGGCATGCAAGAGATGGACCTATACTGTCACTGATGACCTAGTGTACACATGGTATGTAAGAGATGGCCCTATACTGTCACTGATGACCTAGTGTACACATGCTATGTAAGAGATGGCCCTATATTGTCACTGATGACCTAGTGTACACATGCTAGGTAAGAGATGGCCCTATACTGTCACTGATGACCTAGTGTACACTTGCTAGGTAAGAGATGGCCCTATACTGTCACTGATGACCTAGTGTACACATGATAGGTAAGAGGTGGCCCTATACTGTCACTGATGACCTAGTGTACACATGCTAGGCAAGAGATGGACGTACACTGTCACTGATGAACTAGTGTACACATGCTAGGTAAGAGTGGCCCTATACTGTCACTGATGACCTAGTGTACACATGCTAGGTAAGAGATGGCCGTGTACTGTCACTGATGACCTAGTGTACTGTCCTCTGATGACCTAGTGTACACATACTATGTAAGAGATGGCCCTATATTGTCACTGATGACCTAGTGTACACATGCTAGGAAAGAGATGGCCCTATACTGTCACTGATGACCTAGTGTACACATGCTAGGTAAGAGATGGCCCTATACTGTCACTGATGACCTAGTGTACACATACTATGTAAGAGATGGCCCTATATTGTCACTGATGACCTAGTGTACACATGATAGGTAAGAGATGGCCCTATACTGTCACTGATGACCTAGTGTACACATACTAGGTAAGAGATGGCTGTTTACTGTTACTGATGACCTAGTGTACTGTCACTGATGATCTTGTCTACATGATAGGTAAGAGGTGGCCCTATACTATCACTCATGACCTAGTGTACACATGGTATGTAAGAGATGGCCCTATACTGTCACTGATGACCTAGTGTACACATGCTAGGTAAGAGATGGCCCTATACTGTCACTCATGACCTAGTGTACACAATATGTAAGAGATGGCCCTATACTGTCACTGATACCAAGTGTACACATGTTATGTAAGAGATGGCCCTATACTGTCACTGATGACCTAGTGTACACATGCTAGGTAAGAGATGGCCCTATACTGTCACTCATGACCTAGTGTACACATGGTATGTAAGAGATGGCCCTATACTGTCGCTGATGACCTAGTGTACATAATTTTTCAATATCATGCTCTCATCTATCCAGTATTTGATATGTATAACGATCGTCGTAAATCAATAATTCATTGATTTTATTTGCTTTATTTTTTAGACCGCATGTTAAATTGTATCACTCTGACTTCTGACGAATTGATTTCCTTTGAGCATAACTGTGATCATTATTATTGGGAATGTTTCGCAAGGTCTTCTCCATGTTGAACCTTTTGTGAGTTTTTTTAGCAAATATGTATTGTACGTTATCAAGGGATCTTATCCCAGCTCAATTTCATATCTGTTGGTCTTGCTTGTAAATAACACATTTACTTTATGATCTTTTCTACCTAAATGGTTCCCTGTTGCAATTTGAGTAGGATATGTCGTTAGTTATTCCAAATAAAGGCAAAAGAAAGCAATTGTCTGGAAAGTGCAATGACCAATTTGTAGTTACAAGCCAAGACGCTTGTTCAAATAGTTACAAGATGATACTGCTTTTTTTTTTTAAACCCTTGTAGCCGCAGTGTTATTTTCATTAGTATAAAGAACTTGTTATGAAAGAAATTAAAGTGCAGGAAAATGCAGATTCCCAACACTAGGCCAAGTTGCGGGCAATCTGTAGAAATTTGATATGCGACCACGACGTTTAGGGTAAATGCATTCTCCTCATACTGTAACTCTAATATGTAAAGCTCAGTTTGATTGTTATAACTCTAATACGTAAAGCTAAGTATGATTGTTATAACTCTAATATGTAAAGCTCAGTATGATTGTTATAACTCTAATATGTAAAGCTGAGTTTGATTGTTATAACTAATATGTAAAGCTAAGTATGATTGTTATAACTCTAATATGTAAAGCTCAGTATGATTGTTATAACTCTAATATGTAAAGCTCAGTATGATTGTTATAACTCTAATATGTAAAGCTCAGTATGATTGTTTTAACTCTAATACGTAAAGCTCAGTATGATTGTTATAACTCTAATATGTAAAGCTCAGTATGATTGTTATAACTCTAATACGTAAAGCTCAGTATGATTGTTATAACTCTAATACATAAAGCTCAGTATGATTGTTATAACTAATATGTAAGGCTCAGTTTGATTGTTATAACTAATATTTAAAGCTCAGTATGATTGTTATAACTCTAATATGTAAAGCTCAGTTTGATTGTTATAACTAATATGTAAAGCTCAGTATGATTGTTATAACTGTAATATGTAAAGCTCAGTATGATTGTTATAACTCTAATACATAAAGCTCAGTATGATTGTTATAACTCTAATATGTAAAGCTCAGTATGATTGTTTTAACTAATATGTAAAGCTCAGTTTGATTGTTATAACTAATATGTAAAGCTCAGTATGATTGTTATAACTCTAATATGTAAAGCTCAGTATGATTGTTATAACTCTAATATGTAAAGCTCAGTTTGATTGTTTTAACTAATACGTAAAGCTCAGTTTGATTGTTATAACTCTAATATGTAAAGCTCAGTATGATTGTTTTAACTAATACGTAAAGCTCAGTATGATTGTTATAACTCTAATACGTAAAGCTCAGTTTGATTGTTATAACTCTAAAATGTAAAGCTCAGTTTGATTGTTATAACTCTAATATGTAAAGCTCAGTTTGATTGTTAAAACTCTAATATGTAAAGCTCAGTTTGATTGTTATAACTCTAATATGTAAAGCTCAGTTTGATTTGTATAACTCTTAGGGATGTGACGAAGTTCGAATTCGAATCCGACGGTATTCGAACTTCGACGTTTTTTGAGCAAATTCGAATCCGACGGATTTTTTTTAAAATTACCGTATTCAGACGAAACACGGCCGTAGAAATCGTAACTAAAATTAAAAAACCTAGAGGCTTTCGAAAACCCGAAATAAAGAAAACAGATAAAACTAGGCCCTTACTCAGCTGACCATAGATTAGACTTTGTATTTAATCATAAACGTATTTTAGATACACCCCTCTCACGAAATTGTTTTCATCCAAGTTTTCTAAAATTCGGAATAGATATGAATGGATATATAATAGCGTTTTAGTTTGTGTTTACATGAACATTTATTTTTATAGTAATGGTTAATAACATGTACAGTACATAGGCCTACATACACCAGTACAACTTATTCTAACATTAAAAATTCTATTCCGCCATTCCAATCCGCATTCTCATTCCGAGGTTTAGGGTGTCTCGTTTTCATCCTGTATTCTACAATTTAAAGAGCTTAGTTTTTAATTTCGCTAAATGTTGTTTGTCAAATTGTTATAATTTTTAGCGCATTTTCGAGAAGTCGAATGCGCTATTGCACCCGTTTTGTCCGTCCGTCCGTCCGTCATCACCCTTGATCTCAGCATCCATAAGTCCTAGACCCATGAGGTATATATGTTTTTTGTATGTCCTGACCTGCCATTTGTGCATCAACACTCAGTTACTCGATCCGTTAAAAAACCCCGTTAAAACTACCAAAAAATATTTCGAATCGAGAGGTAACACTAGCGCAGGGAACGGCCGCCATTGCCGGAAGTCGAATACATAGTTTTTCAAGCATTGAAGAATGGTGCGAAAGCGTGCAAAAGAATTAGTTTTTTTTTTAGTTGACGTCATTAGAATATGTGTAAAAGTTTAGAGAGTTTTACGTCATTATTTGTGGTGACTTGTAGTTAGATTAAAGAGAAAATAAAACTTTTTAAAATGTAAAGAAATGACTTTTAAATTAAAAAAATGTCAGGTATATTCATTACACAAGAAAATTCATAAAAATATGTCTAAAATCTAAACACAATTACTGATAACTACATAATGCTGATATCTAACATAAGTACTGATACATAATACGAAAATGCGCTAACACGTCCTGAGTTACAATAGGGACCAGGCTTAACATGATTTTTTAATTGATTAACCTTTTTATTTAAATTTAGGTTCAAATTACTTTGGTGGAATTAAATTCATTCATTTTGTTTATCTTTTTTTTTTTTTGAATTACTTATTTTTGTGATTAAAAATCCTTCTTGTTATGTGGGGCATGGGACTGACACCTTGATATACTCCCTTATTTAGCCAAGTGCTGACCAAATCCTCATCCGCATTCGAATCCGACGGATTTATATTTGCCAAATCCGAATCCGACGGATGCGGATTTTCATCAGCTCCGTCACATCCCTAGTAACTCTAACACGTAAAGCTCAGTTTGATTGTTGTAACTCATTTCAAAACCTGCATTTTAGATGTGTCACCCAGTGTGGTAACTCATGGCGTCACTAGGGTTGGTATCACCCAGTGAGGTTATTCATGGCGTCACTAGGGTTGGTGTCATCCAGTGTGGTAGCTCATGGTGTCACTAGGATTGGTGTCAACCAGTGTGGTAGCTCATGGTGTCAACCAGTGTGGTAGCTCATGGTGTCACACAGTGTGGTAGCTCATGGTGTCAACCAGTGTGTTAGCTCATGGAGTCAGCCAGTGTGTTAGCTCATGGTGTCAGCCAGTGTGGTAGCTCATGGTGTCAGCCAGTGAGGTAGCTCATGGTGTCACCCAGTGAGGTAACTCATGGTGTCACCCAGTGAGGTAACTCATGGTGTCAGCCAGTGTGGTAGCTCATGGTGTCAGCCAGTGTGGTAGCTCATGGTGTCAGCCAGTGTGGTAGCTCATGGTGTCAGCCAGTGAGGTAACTCATGGCGTCACTAGGGTTGGTGTCACACAGTGCAGTAACTCATGGCGTCACTAGGGTTGGTGTCACCCAGTGAGGTAGCTCATGGTGTCACCCAGTGAGGTAGCTCATGGTGTCACCCAGTGAGGTAGCTCATGGTGTCACCCAGTGAGGTAGCTCATGATGCCACCCTTTCACAACTTTCCCCATAGACCTCCCCCGAGTCTGCCAGTTTGGGGACATACAATATTTCACATTTTGGTGTCAACCCTTGAAATGGTGTCACTCGGTGCGGTTCGCACCCTCCTCCCCAGTGACGCCTGTGCCGGGACCTTTATTAATAATAAAAAAGAAGAAGAAGAAAAGCAGACCATAATATTGAAAATGTTGCATGAACTGATCTTTCACACGAAGGCTGCAACATTTCAGTACAGCAGACAGAATAAACTGGCCCAGTGAACTCACTAGCCCCTCACTAACTCCAAAAATAAAATAATTTACCACCACGGCTTTTCTTGCCAATAAATGGTGCAGAATCCAATTTCCCACACTTTCGGACCTTTCAAATAGCAGATCGTGAAAGCGGGTGAGACGGATCTACCTGCAGGTCGTTAAAGTGTCTGGCTATAAGCTTGACAGTCTGGAAGGAAGGCCTTCAACGATTGACAGGAGGCGGGCCTTTTGTCTCTGTTTATAACCACGTTTATTGAATAGAACTTTGCTTATCTGCTTCACTGTCACGTCCTTTAGCAGTGTTCCCCAGTTCTTATTTATTGCGCTTCACCTGCACTGTGTGTTTTAACAATAAACGAGTTGGTCTCTTCTTTCTAGCGATGACTAATTTATGTAAAACCTAAAACTTAAGCCTAACGTGTGCTTTAAAGTTGTTGTTGCAAGATTTCAACAAAGGTATATGTCGCGAGCTGCTTCCAAAAGGACGAAACATATTAATATACAGTATAACACACGAGAGGTAGTTTCAAAGATTTAAAATAAATTAACATGGTAACTGGAGAGCGAAGTCAATAGTGCGCTCGCCTCACAAGCTGAGGTGCGTGGGATCTAATTCACGTTAAGCCACAATAGAAATGTTTATGAATGACTATATCTAAAAGTCATCCGCTGAGAGGAGATGGGCGCCGCCAGGTCTACCAAGCCCCGAGAAAGCTCCAAACTCTAAAAGGAAACATTAGAACCCCCTACGATCACGAGGTTATGGGACGAAATAAAACAAACTAAAAGTTCCATAAACTTAGTTACTAATTACGTTAAATATATAAAAAGTGGTGTTTTCTTTTAGTTAATATTAATAAAGAAAAACATTTGTGCATCTGTGCATATTTGGGTTGGGGGGGATACATTAAACAGTGCCAAGTGTACAATATCACGGACCTGTGTAATTAGCATGCCTGCTTCTAATTCTGTATATGCGCATTAATATAAAGATGATTTACGAGTTACATGTAGGACAGGAATACAAGTAGCTTACAACAGCTGAGTATTGAAACTATGAGCAAGATTGGTAAATTTAACGAAACAAACAGCCGCTCTCCTTGATTGATATCACATTAATATGTACATGTATCGTGTACCAAGTAAAAACTTGCCACATACTTGGCAGTTGCGAAGCAAGGATTACTCATTTCCCACAAACAACGCATTTGGCCATGAATGCTATACCGCCCTCAACTAGTTTACAGTTTAAAATAAAAAACAACCCGTAAAAACGAAGTTTTTAACCATAAATCCTTTATATTTGAGACAGAACTAAAAGGTATTGATTATATTGAAACATTTACAAACTAAACGTGACTTAACTCTCTTGGTGTAAAAAGAGGGCGGGTGGGGTGGGGGCGTGGTCACCCATGGCTGGAGTGAACTCCAGCAAACACGTGAATGTCAACAACAACAGACTTCCATACATTTATATAGAGATAAACTTAAAGTGCATTAATTTTATTACGGTACATTCGATCGACCTGAAATTTTGATACAATGCATTGTTAGGTGACACGAGTCTATGGGCAAAATTTCAGCTCGATAGCATTACGGAAATTGGTCATTTTTTACTTTTGATTTTCCGCCGTACCGTATGGACGGACGGACGAGACGACGGTGGCGTTAATATAAGGGATTGAAAAACAGAAACAAACAACAAAAATATTCTAAGATCAACATCCGGTATTCATGGCTCATAGAAATCGGAGAACATTTGGGATATTCAATGAACATCAACATCAATAAGAATTATATAAGTTCTTAGAGCCAATTATTACAACGGGCAACAGTATTAAATTTACTTTCAAAATATTGCGATCAATGGAAAAATATTTCATCTATTTTACTTACATATATATATTTTTTTGTTTTTTTTAATATTTTAAAATATTGATATCCTGCTGGCTGATAATCTTAAATTCTCTATCATCCAGCAGGATATCAATATTTTAAAATATTGATATCCTGCTGGCTGATCATCTTAAATTCTCTATCATCCAAGAGGGAGAGAAATAATGGATGACAGAGACATGTTAATACAACAGATGTAAGGAAATAAGCACAAATTAATTGCCGTGTAACGACAATTAAAAAACACTAACTTCAATGGGGACTCAAAGTTCGCTCGCGATCGTTCAACACATTCACCTCAGAACAGTTTGTGATAGTCACAGCAGACACTCGTAAGGGAGAACTGAATCCGGCATTTCGCAACGTGCTCCATTTTAACATAACTACTCCACGAACTGTGTGTTCCATTATTGATAACTTAAGAATTACACAATATTTTTAAAGCATTCATTTGTATTATTCCTCCCTAGCTGCTGTTGGGTTGTTATCGTTTTCCAGAATACACTAATCTGTACTACTCATGGCTCAAAGTTCATCAAAAGATACTATTCTGTATTACTCATGGCTCAAAGTTCATCAAAAGATACTATTCTGAATTACTCATGGCTCAAATTTCATCAAAAGATACTATTCTGTATTACTCGTGGCTCAAAGTTCATCAAAAGATACTATTCTGTATTACTCATGGCTCAAAGTTCATCAAAAGATACTATTCTGTATTACTCATGGCTTATTACTCATGGCTCAAAGTTCATCAAAAGATACTATTCTGTATTACTCATGGCTCAAGGCTCATCAAAAGATACTATTCTGTATTACTCATGGCTCAAAGTTCATCAAAAGATGCTATTCTGTATTACTCATCAAAAGAAATAAACAATAAGAAATCAATCACGTGACAACAGTATACTCCATGAAGCACAAACGTCGAGACACAACAAGAGAACGATCACTTACCTTGGACGCATCCTTCCACTTGACGATAAAAGGTCCCGCCCGATCCTTCTTGTCCTTCATCATCATAATCGGCTGGACGGCTAGACGTGTCACAGGCATGGTCAACAACGGGTCACCTCGTCACCCAGGTACCTGACGGACACAACCACTTCAAGATGGGTTGGAGGGGTGTGGCAGGAGTAAACTCACGCAGCAGATGTCTGGCACCCGTAGTTCCCGACAACTTTGCCGCTACAAACGTTAGCGACGAATGACTTGACTCCCACTGGAATCATTTTTTTTAGGCTCATAGACAACACCGCAGACAAGTGGGCTGGTGACAGTTCAAACTAAGCCATTGGCTTTAAAAGAAAACAAGAACATAAAACTACAAGTGCTGTGTTGCTTTCCTTCAGGGGTGTAAGGTGTGCGAACTATAACGGGATTGGACGAAGTAGGCTTACATGAAATATACGTTGGGAAAGATTGCTGAGCCGACACCTCAGGGAAATATCACAGTATTGACAATGTCAAGGTTTCCCAAAACTAAATCTACATTAGTTTAAACGTCTTTCACATGTTTGTCTCTGACACAAGCGGCCTTCGATACTTTCTTTACATGTTCTTAGAGTCAAAGTGAACCTGACACTGCCTGGTCGCATGAAGATCCGATGCCATGGCCGGAATTTATCGAGGAAATAACGGCAGATACCAGATGTTTAATAACAAGGTGAGAGCCACTGAAGGTAACGGTTAACATTCTTGTTAGCAGACGAGATCCGTTACTTGGGTCTGCAGAAGTGCTTCTGTCGGGACACGTCTCGTCGGGGAATCTGCTGGGGAGAAGAAAGAGAGAGACACAAAAATAAGGATACGTTTGACATCCACGTAAGATGTTAGTATCCCCATTCTGCCAGCTAAGCGGCCATCGACACGTGACAGTGATTGTCATTGATTTCTGGCCTAGCTGCGGATTTATGCACACGATTGTGGGAGGGGGTCAAACGGGAGAAAAATACAAAAATACAAAATATTGATTGCGGAACAAACATAAAAAACACCAATCATTTTTTTAAAGTTCTATTCACATGTAATGGAGTAGTTAATCGAGTAGTACACCAGGCGAACATACAAATATAAAGGAATTAGTTCTGATGTGATGACAGACAACCGCAGAATTTCTTTTTCTTTAATCTTTTTTTTTTTTTTTTTTTTTATTTAAATTCGCTATCTAACCTACGACTTCTTAAGATTTAGCATCTTAATTCTTTAACTTCTTAGCTGAAATTTCTTACACTGCTCTGAAACAAAATTTCCTTTATATTTATTTCAAACTTTATAAAATATAACTGGAACATTGCAGATAGAGGCAACTAATAAAATATTTCAGTACTCTCGCTAACTTGAAACATCTGTACACTTTTGAGTACCTTGTATTGAATCAACAATATATTCACTCAGTTACTTTTCCGAACCATCGTGTTCGTTCTTTTTTACCACGTTTTTATTTACTAGCTTTCGTTCCTGCCCGCAAAATTTCATATTTGCCAACGTAAAAACTAAACACTCCTAATTATCCTAGAGATCTCAAAATTTTACCACAGATAGATCTTGGATAACAATGAATTGTCTCAAAATTTCAGATTGATCGAATGTAGCGTAATTAAATTAAAGCATTTTAAAGTATATTTCTGTGTAGCATATGTATTCGTCTGCTTTTGTTGAAATCCACGTGCCACCGGAGTTCACGCCGTGACCACATCCCCGTGGTATGAAAACTTTGGGCGACGCTTATGAGGTGTTTGGTATAAAAATAAAAGATTTAAAATTTAGAAGGCAAAAGAGAGATCACCTCCACGCCGTTAGACTTGGCAATCCATAATATATGGTAATCAATTAGGAATTTTTGTATTTAATTAATTTTCTATATACTTTATGATTTTACACTTACACAAAAAATAATGGAGGTAAAAAAAAAAAGATTTTTAAAAACCACGTTTTTATAAGTGGACTAAAAGAAGAAAATAATTCAAAACTTATAAGTTCAAGTATTTTCATTTAATATGACTAATAACGTAAAGGGGGGGGGGGCGGATTATGTGGTATTTAGTATGCAGTTCCCTCATTCTCTAACTTAAAGATCTCTCTTTTACCTTTTAAATTATAAATCTTTATTTTTTTATACCAAACCCCCCATAAGCGGTTCGCACTATGTTAAACATGTTTTATAACCCCTTTCCCGTGATCAAATCGAGCTGAAATTTAGCAGGCAGACTGTAGTAGTTTTTTTTAACTATAAATCCTTTATATGTTTGAGACATAACTTTTTTTAAAAGTTACTTTTCGATAGTCGTGCGATGCATATTATAATAAGCATTATTTTAGTTATGTCTCGTATATAAAGATTTTAAGTCAAAAAATTGTTTGTTTTTTTACTTCAAATTTTACCTCTATTTATCTTCTGGTTCAATGTCTGTCCAAGGCAATAATCACCTACTGATAACTAATGACATGGTAGATTGATGTATGATATTTTAAATTTAACTTGGTCATTATTTGGGCACCTGGCTCGGTAAAGGTCATCATTTGGGTACCTGGTTCGGGGAAGGTCATCATTTGGGTACCTGGTTCGGGGAAGGTCATCATTTGGGTACCTGGCTTGGAGAAGGTCATCATTTGGGTACCTGGCTTGGAGAAGGTCATCATTTGGGTACCTGGCTTGGGGAAGGTCATCATTTGGGTACCTGGCTTGGGGAAGGTCATCATTTGGGTACCTGG
>MUZC01004456.1:430273-449608 GCA_002072015.1 Radix auricularia
GTACAAACTCGGCTCTACTTGTGGGCAATACAAACTCGGCTCTACTTGTGGGCAATACAAACTCGGCTCTACTTGTGGGCAATACAAACTCGGCTCTACTTGTGGGCAATACAAACTCGGCTCTACTTGTGGGCAATACAAACTCGGCTCTACTTGTGGGCAATACAAACTCGGCTCTACTTGTGGATACTGCATGAGCGGCTCTACTTGTGGCTACTGCATGAGCGGCTCTACTTGTGGATACTGCATGAGCGGCTCTACTTGTGGATACTGCATGAGCGGCTCTACTTGTGGATACTGCATGAGCGGTTCTACTTGTGGATACTGCATGAGCGGCTCTACTTGTGGATACTGCATGAGCGGTTCTACTGTCTGGCCCTCACTGTTAATAAAAACAAGCACTTATGTAGCACGCTATGTTTCTATGCATTTGATATGAAACATCCACCTCATAGTTAAAAAGCGCTTATAATGACAATGATGGCACAAAAAATCTTTGTTTATCGATAAAAAAAAAAAAATCCCAGCTTCTAAAACTCTTAAGTGTGGCAGACGGAGAGCAATTATCCATTTAGTTTTAATATTTAGAATGTGAGTAACACCGTTAGCTAAATCATTAAACCTTGTAACACTAGAGGATAGAAGAACCAAGAGTAAATTAGTAATAATACATAAAGCAATTAATTCTAATTTAGAAATGCAACACAAAGATAACTTAATACAACCCTCAGATAGACACAAGGATAAAAACACCTTTCTTATTCCGTATCCAAGAACAAACACATTGAAGTTTTCTTTCTTCCCATCCGGTATTCGGGCGTGAAATGGGCTGCCTGAAGAAACCAGGAAAGCCAAACTTTATCATCCTTTAAAACTCTAATAAAAATACAGGTCTAAACACAAACCATAGATAAATATAGGACGCAATAATCTTCTGTACAGAAGGAGCGTCTGTAACATATATAAGATTAGAGTTCTCTTACAACCTTTTCAATGAATTGTTTACAAACAAGAAGTTTGGAAAAGGGTTGACTTCCGGGTAATACATTGTCACAGATGACCAATTTGCCCTTGTAACTTGTTGTTGTGAGTTGCGCACGGTGGTGTGTTTGATGTTTGCTTTTGTGGTATTTAAAGTTATTGGTTAGTGGTGCGAAAGAGTGCAAAGTTTTTGTGTGTTGGTTGTTGTGGCAAGGAGGAACGCCATTAAAAGTTGTTGTTTATTTCAAGCAGTGTCTTTATTTCTTGTGTAATGGTAATTGTATGAATCTTGGAGCAAGCAGTCAAGAGATAAGTATTAGGACGCTTGTGACATACATACAAGTGTAAGTGTAAAATTCAAGCATAAAGTTTTAAAGAATCCAAATGAAAACATCTAGGGAAGAAACGCCTATGTGACATTTTTTTACTTTTTTTTTTTTTTTTTTAGTTATCCCCTCTATCTGAAAGAGGGACCAACATAGAATGATCTCAATGAGGTTTCAAGGAAAATAATAACGTCTTTGACCCTGTAAAAAATGTAATTGTGTTTAGTTCATTAAATATAAATCTGTAGAATATAGTTTTTAACTTTTAAAAACTTGAATATCTCAAAACTAAAAAACAAAAGTCACATTGCCGTTTTTTTTTCCCTTAGGGTCTTCAAACCATACAATACCATATAATGTATAGCTAAGTCTACCTCCATGGGAACAAATAAACCACTCCGCCATATTTTTCTGAAGAAAACTAATATTTTAAAAAATACTGGGTGGATTGAGAACATTTCCTGAATTCAATCTGAACAAACAAACTAACTATGTACACGGCACTAAGAACGAAGCTAAGAAATAACACTCCTTTTTTTCCGAGGAAATATGACCGAGTTTTGAGAATTTTAGCTAAGCTTCAGGCCAAAAGTGGCAAATCTCATATTTATGCGGGAATACATTCGTTTGGTGTTTCGGCTTTTTGTACAAGGTTAAGGTTTTTTTTAAACTACCCAACATAAAATATGTCCCGAATAAATCTGCATGATTATGGTATAATCAATGTTCCCTTTCACCTACGCGTATATCTGATTTACGCTGTGCAGCAGTTTAGAATTATCATACAGAGAATTCCGACAAAGACAATGTAATATCTGTGTTTGAGGCATGTAGAATTTTGAAGAAAAAAATGGATCCTGAACAAATGTTCACACATATTCCTTATTTTGCACCAAAACCAACGAACCATAGAAAGAACATTTGATATAATATGCAACAGAATTTCCAAACGGATGCGAATCTTCAAGGGCAAAAAACTTTTAAAAAGTGGAGGAAGATGTAGATAATAAGAGTGGCATTATGTTCTTACGCATGTAATTGGTTCCCAAAGGTGAAATTTAAATATAAAAAAGAAAGATGATGTATTTTTATAGTCTGTCCCATTTATATTTAAACTTTGCAACTTTAGTCTTTGCAACCCCAATAGACTCTACTAAAGTATGAGCTCTTATACTATAAATAAGAATGTCGAGTTGATGTCTACACAAGATGCCAAAATGAAATTCAATCACCACGACTTCTACTTCTAAACGGTAAACTAAAATAACCAGGGGATGAACATTAAAGCGCTCGTATGATGCGTGGGAAACTTTTTTTTAAAGCATATTTCTTGAAACGCCCGTGATACACTAAGTAACACTCGCCACTAAAAGCTATTCTTAACCATGCACAAACAGACTCAACGAGGCTATTGTAACACTAAGTAACACTCGCCACTAAAGGCTATTCTAAACCAGGCACAAACAGACTCAACGAGGCTATTGTAACTCTAAGTAACACTCGCCACTAAAGGCTATTCTTAACCAGGCACAAACAGACTCAACGAGGCTATTGTAACACTAAGAAACAGACGCAACCAAAAGCCATCTTATCCAGGCCCAAACGGCCTAAACGAGGCTATTGTAACACTAAGTAACAGTCGCCACTAAAAAGTCATTCTTATCCAGGCACAAACAGACTCAACCAGGCTATTGTAACACTAAGTAACAGACGCAACTAAAAGCCATTCTTATCCACACAAACAGACTCAACGAGGCTACTGTAACACTAAGTAACAGACGCCACTAAAAGCCATTCTTATCCACACCAACGGCCTAAACGAGTCTATTGTAACACTAAGTAACAGACGCAACCAAAAGCTCAAACAACCTAAACGAGGCTATTTGACCTAAGAAACAAAATAAATACCTCGGAGATTTCAAGGCTGCTTTAAAGATAGAATTCAGAACGTCTGCCAGTAACAATCACATGAACATGTTCGAATATATGATTTTTGTTCGATTTGCTAGTAAAAAAGAAGACTTAACGGCTCGGAGAAAACAAAGTGGTATTGTAAATTACTTGGTCATAATAAGTATGCTCATTCAAATCACACGGCTGCATGTTAGAAATGTGATCTCATTATACAAGACCTATTCGCCGCCGCCACTTCGCAGCAGATAAAAGGGGGAGAGGTAGGAGGACTTTTATCTCTGGAGTTTTTCGAAGCAAATTATTATAGTACTGAGGGATTTTTTCATACTATTCGACAAGTTTTAAAAAATTCAAACTTTCATTTTTTTTACAATAATTATGTTCAACTTTTGGTAGATACGCAACTGTAAATTATTTTTTTTTAGTCTACTTCCTGTTTCCAAAGTTAACAGTTCTCAACTATTTAAAATGTACCCCTCGGCTACAAATTGAGCTATTGTTAAATCAAAATCGAGGTTATAAGATACCCACAATTTTATTTTGTCGGATATGTCAATTTTAGAGTCAGTTGGAAGTGTTATAGCTTAAATATTTAATAATTATAAAATTTGAGGACATATACGTACAACAACTTCAGAACACGTATAGTATAGTTTCAAGTAACTATGGTACCGATAGGTACATTTGTAAATAATGGAGAACTGTCAATTTTGAAACAGGAAAGAAACTTTTTTAAAAGTAATGTACTACAGATACTTCCGGACGTCTGTTGCTGTATCTACCCAACTTTTGTCTTTAAACGCAAAGCCGGATAAAATAGTTGTTACATCAAAAAGAGTAATCATGTCAGAATTGTTTCATCGATTCTCAAAACGCAAATAATCTTTTCTGATCAACATTCTAGCATTAGCTTTGATAGCCACAACTAACAGTCATGAGAGATGGTGAACACTGAAACTGATGTTAGCACACTGAACCTCGTGTTAGCACACTGGAACTGATGTTAGCGCACTGAACCTCGTGTTAGCACACTGGAACTGATGTTAGCACATGAAACTGATGTTAGCGTACTATTTGCAATCAGTTACACTAGGCTTCGATTTATTAAGGATAAGGAGAGATACAGAGAGATAATGAGAGGAATTGTAGGTATATGTTGACATGTTAAAGTTTAAAATACCTAAATGGCTTTTTAACGGAAATTAACGATTAAATGGGGGCCGCGGTGGTCGAGTGGCAGTGCGGTCGACTGGCGTTCCGATGGTCACGGGGTCGAATCCATGGGAAGCCAAGGGACTTGTTCCCGGGGCCTAGGGCGTCCCCGAGTTCCACCGAGCTCCAAATGGGTAAAAAGCGGCGGGGTAATGCGCGGAGCCCTTAGCCGTGGCATGTGAACGCTGCATCACTTGCCAAAAAAACAACTGCTGCCTTGCTTGGCTGACCAAAGGTTATGGAAGCAAATCCATAAAATACAGCAGGCTGAAGTCGGAGACCACGGGCCAATTGGGGCAAAACTCGTGGCACGCAAAAACTCAATATTCAATATTGAGAACGAAGAAGAAGAAACTATTAAATTCTCGATTAATCGGTTTTTAAAATTATCGATTAAAATTATGTTACTGGATAAAATAATAGCAATTAAAATTAATGAAAATATTTTAAACAATATTTTCTATTTATTAAAAAATAATTAATAATTAATAATTGTTTCTTTTTTTTTTACGTAAAAACGTCTCCATTTTTAAAAAAAAAAAGATTTTGAAAGTGTGAACTTTAAAATCAACAGTTTTTATAAGGAAAATGATATATAAAAAATTGTTGTTACTTAATTAACAATAACAAAATTTAAATTCTTTGACATTAAATTGAACTACTTATTTTTAAATTAAATATATCTCCTAAAATATTAATTTTTTTTATTAAATACTTAAGTTATAGATCTAAGTATTTTATGAAATTTTCAGTTTAATGACATCAAAAAATCTTATTTTCAGCTATAATTTAATCAAAATTATCGATTAAGTATTCTGTAATTTTTCAAAAGTTAACGATTAAATTTAAATTAATCGATAACAGCCCTAATTTTAATATAATACGATACATTTATAGATTCTCACTACACATTTTACATATTTTAGAGATAAGTATATAAATGTAATACAATAACTTACCAATTCTGTTCTTTATATCAATAGCCATAAAGTAGTCGTATGTTAAGAAAATCTGAGAAAACCTTGAGTGGCCAGACAGGGAGAAACCGAGGGCTTTAAGTCTTACACTCTGACCGACACACTCTTCCCCCACAGACTCGTGTTAAATATTAACGTATCGCGCTTACTGCCTTGCTGCCTCCAACAAATACTATTGGCACCCGGATCAATAGACGGCCCAGCATCTTGTACATTCGATCGCCAGCTTTTATAAATGAGGAATTTCCTAGGCCTAAACGTAACGACACCAAAACCTTTTAAACAAAACACACACAAAACTATCTCGTAAACCAAGAAATCGATGGTAGAATATGTTAGATACCAATAAAGATAATATATAAATATAAGAGCTGTATACAATTGACACAATACCTTTAAAATACAATCGGTGCTTAGTTAGATCAGAATGATAGAGTTGAGAATTCAAGTTAAGAAAATGATTGTCCGCTGCAGGAAGTCGAAACCGCATGGGATGAAATGTCTTAGAGCCACGTTCCTGGCACTCTTATACACGCAGGTCAATCTCAAAGAAAATTCATGACTATCCCAATATAAGGAGTTGTGTGGTTGTCAGTAAACAAATTGTCATTGTAATGAGTAACAAATTAGAAGTATTTCTTGACAATTTAAAGGGGTATTTTCTGGCGCCAAGTTGTAACTTCGTGAAACATTCCTTACTTCAAAAGAATACTGTTCCGTTAAGTTGTACAAGCGTAGACTGGTATATATCATTCCAAAGACGTATGTTCCGTAAAGCGGTAACATCGTTGACAAGCCCTTGCCTTAAAAGAATCCTGTTAGGTATAGATAGCTCCAATTTGTCGTTAAAAAAACAAAAACAAAAAAAAGTAATCCTGGGTGGTGGGACAGAGGGGGGACGGGGGGGGGGAAGGAGAAGTGATCAAGGTTCTGTCGTCTGGTGCAATACCACGACCCGGCGCCTGTCAGCCGAGTTGCCTTACTGCTCACCAATTATGGCCCGTGGCCGTCTCTCCCTGTGTCTAATACTTCTTGTCTCCCTTTTTTAGACAGAGGTCGGGTGTTTGTGTGGGTCCGGGTGCACTACTGCAGGCAGTGTTGTTTACGTGCATCGGTGTGGTTGTTGGTTATAGTTTGGGTATGTCTTTGGATTTGTTGTTGTTGGTTATAGTTTGGGTATGTCTTTGGATTTGTGGTTGTTGGTTATAGTTTGGGTATGTCTTTGGATTTGTGGTTGTTGGTTATAGTTTGGGTATGTCTTTGGATTTTGAAGATAGATTTCATTGTTGACCTTAAGTCTCGATGTTTACCATAGTTTTTACTGTTGACCATCACTTTGTTTGGTGACCGTCAACTTGGTTGTTTACCCCTCACGAACCGGCCCTGTCGAACCCCGTCCTAAAACCTTTAGAGCTGACATTTGTAGTCCTCACGATCCAGACTCTTTAGTTTGTTATTGAACACTCAAAACTTTTGTCATTTTAAATTCTTGACTTTGGGCGTCTTGAAATTCCGATTCGGGTATCAAACAATCTGAGTTGTTTTTTGTGATTCCCCCAAACATATAACGCGAGCCGCCATCTGACAGGTTGTCATGACAACGTAGTCCTAATAGATGAACCACTACTGCCATCTTGGTTGATATTCTGTAACGTCTTAACTCTTACAACCCCCAACAACAACAAAATAATTAAATTAAAGGGTTATTTTCACCGCACTATGATATGCTTCAGAATTATTTTTTATTTTAAATTTTTTTAAGGCTAGACCGAAGTGCTCTAAAACAATTATAAAATACGCTAGGTTTACAACGCATGATGTCTTATCTTATCTTAGATATACAGACGCTCCTTCTATTCAGAAGATAATTGCGTCCACAGACCATGGCAGATTATCTGTTGGCAAGTGATGCAGCGTTCACAGGCCACGGCTATGAGGGTTCCACGCATTACCCAGCCGCCTAACTATTATTAGTTAGGTACCCATTTGGAGCTGGGTGACTCAGGGACTTCTTAGGCCACAGGAACAAATCCTTGCCTTCGCATGGATTCGAACTCGTGACCATCGGTACGCCAGTCTAGCGCATTGCCACTCGACTACAAACCGTTGTTTACTAAATTTTTATTTTATATATTCCTTCGTTATTTGACCCAGTAATATGTAACCAAAAAAATGTGTATGCCAACCGGCAGATTATAGCCCGTGGACCGATAGCAGCCCCTAACCACCACCACCTTAGGAAATACAGGAATAGAAGGGAAGGGTGCAATAGATGCCCTAAAAACAGGTATGCTTATAACAGGATATAGCGTTAATGCTAAACAAGCTACTCTTAAGTAATTAAAGATCGTTTTGAACTTCCGCGTAAATTTGTTCAGTGAAAGATTTAAATTTTCCTCGCTAGTGATTGGCTGAGGGAGTCTGTAGGAGTTTGAGATTCCAATCGCTATAGAGGACCGGACAGACAACTGCCTTTTTATTATTATAGATGGCTGTGCCGAAAGAAGTCTATATAGATTTAGTCTGCAGCAGATGACTAAATTAAAGATTGAGTTGAGTTTCAGTTGCTCGCTACCCAAAGTGCCGACGCCCATTTTTTGGACAAGCTTTTTACAGCTGGGGGCCAGCCATTGAACCAGCACAAAATGAGATTAGGTCAAAATGACGTCGGCTCTACTGTGAGCACAAACAGCCTATTAGACCATCACGGGGCCAAAGTGGTGGTAGAGGGAGATGATTAAGGCTAATGTTGGGTTGACCCTCTTTGTTCCAGGTCGGAGAACTATTGCGGCTGTCACATCGAAGTCTTTTTTCAGTTTCTGTGACGTATGTTTGAATTGTTGCTCAGCGGGTCTCAAATAAGACGAATACAAATAAATAAATAATATATCTTTTTACAAAAAAATATTTTTAAAACTTTATCAGGTGGAAAGTTTTCCAAATGCAAATTGTAGTCATTAGTTTTAACTTACATAATTATATTTTAACATAGTTATTTATTTTTTTTAAAAATTACAATTAACTTATAGGAGAGGAGAATTATTTTCAAATATTTAAAATGTAAATTTCAATTTGAACCTGCCTGTAATTGACTCATTTAAAAATAATAATAAATGTATATTTACAGGTCTACGTCAAAAACAAGATTTTTGTGACTCAGAATATGAATGAGGTTGTGCATGCGAAGAACACGTCTCCTCGTTAACTGAACCGTTGCCAGTAATTTTTTAAAACAAAATGCTATGAGTAAGAAACTGCGAGAACGTAACTAAATTGAAATTATCAAAAACGTATAGTAGATCTATATTCTTAAAGAACGAATAGCACAACATCACACGAAGAGCTTCAGTACGTACAAATAGCTCTGTTTAATCAAAGTATTTCTTCAAACTAGTCCTCCAAGTATATATTTTAACCGTGAATAGTTTAAATACATCTGGATAATTCTAGTCTATCTGAATAATTCTGAAATTGTGCACATAGACTCGCGTCACCTAACAGTGGGTTGTATCAAAATTTCAGATCGATCGAATGTACCGTAATTAAATTAATAAACTTTTAGTTTGTTTCTACATAAATGTATAATACCGTCTGTTGTTGTTTACATCCACGAGTTTGCTGAGTTCACTCAGACGATCGGTGACCATACCCCCACACCCATCGGCCACCATTTTAGAGCATTTGATATTGTTTTGAGCCTGACCTCGCTTATTTTCCGGATTCAAGATCCCAGTTTGACTCTTCACATTAAAATTTTGCTTTACAAATATCTCAACATGTCATTTTTTTTTTTTTATATTTTATTCGGCATCCTTCCGTCTCGCGAGACGATGGTGCATCACCGTTGGGTTGGGTTGCATTTTCTCGAGTGGCTGTGCAGTCCTATCCTTGAGTGACAGTCTTTGCCACAGTTTTTACACACGAGTTCTGTGCTTCCAAATGTTTTGGCCTTTCTCCTAGCTCTTCTGTCTGCAGCCTCCTCCATTCTTCGCTCCTCGGCTACTATGACGCCCTCTTTGACAACTGTGCGCCACGTAGATCGGTCTTCTGCCTTACACTCCCAGTCACTTGTATGTATTTTGGCTGCTTTCATGTCCCTTTGACAGACATCTTTAAATCGCAAGCGTGGGCGACCTGTTTTCCTCTTTCCTGAAGCAAGTTCACCAAATAGGAGGTCCTTCGGGATGCGGCCGGGGCTCATTCTTTTGACATGTCCTAGCCATCTCAGGCGTCTTTCACTAAGAATTGAGAACATGCTTTGGGTATTGGCACGCGTTAGNAAGCTGTTAAGCTTACGCTCTTGTGATGTATAAGTGGTCCATGTCTCGCTCCCATATAGTAGTGTACTGATGACACAGGCTCGATAGACGCACAGTTTGGTTTTCTCCGTTAGCTTGGTGTTTTGCCAGACCCGCTTATTTAGTTTAGCCATTGTTGCGGCTGCCTTGCCAATTCTGCTGTTTATTTCTTCTTCAATGGACAGTGTATTGGAGACCTTGGATCCCAAGTAGGTGAAGCTGTCCACAACCTCCAAGTTTTCATTATCGATATTTATGGTAGGAGGAGGTCGAGTGTCTTGGGCCATGATGTTTGTCTTTTTCAAGCTGATTTGCAGACCAAATTCTTTGCAGGCATTGGAGAAGCTTGACACGAGTTGTTGCAAACCAGATTCTGTATGTGCTGTTAGTGCCGCATCATCCGCAAATAGTAGCTCTCGAATTAGGACATCCGTCGTTTTGGTCTTGGCTCGGAGGCGGGCAGTGTTGAAAAGTCCTCCATCAGCTCTGGTATGTAACCAGATTCCCTCACTGCTATCCTTGAATGCGTATCGAAGAAGTACAGAGAAGAATATTGCGAAGAGTGTTGGTGCGAGTACACAACCTTGTTTAACTCCGCTGCTGACAGGGAAGGCCTCTGACTTAGCTCCATCGAACTGTACTGTGCCAAGCATATTTTCATGGAACTGTCTGATGATGGCAAGTAGGTGAGGGGGACATCCAATTTTTGCCAGTATTTGGAATAGCCCGTTGCGACTGACTAAGTCGAAGGCTTTTGTAAGGTCCACAAATGCAATGTATAGTGGCATCTGCTGCTCTCTGCATTTTTCCTGGAGCTGTCGTATGGAGAACACCATGTCTATGGTAGACCGACCGGACCGGAAACCACACTGAGATTCTGGATAGACGCGGGATGCTAGGCTTTGTAAACGTTTTAGTATAACGCGGGCAAAGGTCTTTCCTACAATACTAAGGAGTGAAATGCCGCGATAATTATTGCAATCACTCCTATCACCTTTGTTTTTATATAGTGTCACTATATTTGCATCCTTTAGGTCTTGGGGGATGTAGCCCTGTTCCCAGCAGAGGGACAGAATCTCGTGCAATGGTTGGAGTAAAGCTGTCTTGCCACTCTTTAGAACCTCTGGTGGTATTCCATCATTCCCAGGCGCTTTTCCACAAGCTAGACTGTCAATTGCTTTGCTCAGCTCTTCCTGTGTGGGCACGACATCAAGTTCTTCCATGAGTGGCATATCTGGGATGTCATCTAGAGCGGTGCTGGAGACTGTGGTAACTGTTGAATACAATTCCAGATAATGCTCAACCCACCGTTTTAGCTGTGCTGCCTGGTCTTGAATAATTTCTCCATTTTTGGACTTTAGGGGAGCAGCTTTTGACGTCAAGGGGCCCGTTGCCTTTTTGATGTTTTCGTACATGACTTTTGCATTGCCCATGTCTGCAGCTGATTGTATACTGGAACAGAGCTTAAGCCAGTAGGTATTGACACATTTACGTGCAACCTTTTGGGCAAGTGACTTAGCTGTTTTTAAAGCATGCAAATTGTCAGGTGTAGGCTTTTCCTTGTAAGCCATAAGAGCTTTCCTTTTTGCTTCAGTGACGGGTTTCATCTCGTCCCAATGTTCATCAAACCAGTCCGTGTTTTTGTGAGATTTTTTGCCAAAGGCTTGTATTGCGGATGTATAGATTGTGTCTCTCAGTTGCGTCCATTTGGAGTCAATGGTGACGCATGGGGACATCTTTGAGAGACTTTCCTTCACCTTGTCTTTGAACAGCTGCGCTATCGCAGGGTCTTTCATGCAGGAGGTATTGATGCGTGGACTTCCCTTTTTCTTTGTGTGGTACGAGTTTTTCCTCATTATTCGTACTTTGCTGGCGACAAGGGAATGATCCGTGTCACAGTCGGCACTGTGATAGCTGCGAGTGAGTAGGACGCTAGCTAGTTGTGCACGCCTGGTGATAATGAGGTCCAGCTGGTGCCATTGGTGGGATCGAGGGTGTCTCCAAGATACTTGATGTATATCCTTGCACTTGAAGAAAGTGTTGGTCACACACAAGCCTCGTGAGCAGCACAATTCCAGAAGCCTTTGTCCATTTTCATTTAACTTTCCTCTTCCAAATAGTCCAAGGCAGGTGGGCCAGGCTTCGTGGTCGCTCCCCACTCTAGCATTGAAATCTCCTAGGAGATAGATTGCCTCGTCTTTGTGGATGCCGGCTATTGCCTGGTCTAACGCTCCATAGAACTGGTCCTTCTCTTCCGGAGTTGAATAGAGTGTTGGGGCATACACACTAAGAATGTTTGCTGGGCCCGCAGTTGTTCTGAGTCTTAGAGTGAGGATCCTCTCCGTGCCTGATGACGGTGGTTCAATGGATGGTAGAAGAGTGTTTTTAACAGCGAAACCCACACCATGCTGTCTAGGTTCGTCTTTCGGTCTGCCTTGCCAGAAGAAGGTGTAATTGGCCTCTTTGAGTGAACCGTTGTCTGGGAGCCTGGTCTCCTGAAGGCATGCTATGTCAATCTTTAGCCTTTTAAGTTCTCTATCGATTATTCCTGTCTTCCGTGTGTCGTTTATGGACTGCAGATCATCAGTGATGCCGGGACACATAGTCCTCACGTTCCAGCTAGCGATTCGAAGAGCTGGGGTCTTCTTTTTCTTTTTTGTATTTCTTGGTGCAGGGCTTAGTGGCCCACTTGTTGAGTGGTACTCTAATCTCCACGCACCCAGTGGAGAAGGCAGGCCATGACGGGATAGCACCTATTTGACTGGGGGCTGCCCAGTTTGAGGCGGGCGGTAGCTGTCCAGTGAGACATTGGTAGTCTCTCCCACCGTCGGAAGCAGCCCCTGGCGCCTAGCTCTACGTCAATTGAGCTTTGGCTTATAACCGGTAACTGCTGCTTCCCGTGTTTTGTCGACACCTTGCGGCGACGCTGGAGTGTCCTCTCCAGAGGTGATGCAAGCCTGGGCGGGTATTATGGAGAATTAGCTGCTGCCCATACAGCATATCCCCCCTCTCCACGTCAATGGTGTAACCAAGGGAACGACTTGCGTCGATGCAGCTTGGCTGCCATTGGCGTCGCAGGAGCTGCCGGTATGTACATAAGTCTTATGTATAGACCGCCTGTAGGTGCTCCAATTCCTGATTTTCTTTCAGGGTTTACTCCCTTAGCCTTTCCCGCAAGGCAGGTATAGCCGCAAGGCAGCGGAGGATTTGTATTCGGAGTTTCCTTCTCCTAGATGAACTACCAGCCAAGGTTTTTAACGAGCATCATCTACCCGTAGGGGTGCCAGAACCGGGGTTTGACTGAAAAAGAATATGTGTGTCGTTACATGCGCTGTGTCATGACAGAATGTGTGTTTGCCATATGCGGTGTCCATGGTGTCTTGACGGAATGTGTGTCCTCACTTGCCCCATGTGTCCTGACAGAATTGTGTCTTCACTTACTGTGTGTCTTGACTGAATATGTTGTTTATCTTGTGTCTTCGTAGACTTTGAGTGTCTTGCCACTACTACAATCAATGAGGCAACCTAAAAGTCGAGCGCTAACTTCGGATATTGCAGATTTCCTTTGACAAATCTTCAGACAAAGAAACTACTTAACACTTGAAGTCAAGACGGATACTTAAAATCCCCAATCATAAGACCGTGAGACATTTTATATTTAGGGGCTGTGGAAATTAACGATCAATTAATTATTGAACGTTTACAATATTAATGGATTAAAATTCTATTAAAATTTAATAAAATATTTCTATTTTTTTTCATTTTTAATAATTTATAATTTTTGTCCCATCCATACTTTTCCCTCGTATTATTATTGTTTATTTAAGCGTACGTACGTAAACAAAAAGGGTTTTCTTCCTTATTTCTTGCATACCAGAACGAATTCGTTGTGTTATGTCACAAAATTGGAGAGCCATGGACTTTCCGCGACTTAACCAATTTCGCGAAATAATGAATATCGATTAATCGAACAAATTTTTATCTATTAATCGAACAATTTTTGTAATCAGTATTAGTATATTATTTAATCCAGGCCGCGAATGTGTTTAATTCAAGGAATATGGCCCGCCATGCAAAAAGTTTCGACGCTTCTGTTTTATAGGTAAGAAAGACAATCACCGCCTGGATCAGTAAGTGGCACCTAGACCAATACCCTCTGATCCATCACACACACAAGGTCACATCAAGAGACCAACAACCAGTGGACGACACAACCAGTAGACGACACATCCAGTGGACGACACAACCAGTGGGCCACACAACCAGTGGGCCACACAACCAGTGGACGACACAACCAGGGGACGACACAACCAGTGGACCACACAACCAGTGGACGACACAACCATGGGACCACACAACCAGTGGACCACACAACGAGTGGACCACACAACCAGGGGACGACACAACCAGTGGACCACACAAACAGTGGACCACACAACCAGTGGACGACACAACCAGTGGACGACACAACCAGTGGATCAGTCAGTGGCACCTAGACCAATACCCTCTGATCCGTCACACACACACGGTCACATCAAGAGACCAACAACCAGTGGACCACACAACCAGTGGACCACACAACAAGTGGACCACACAACCAGTGGACGACACAACCAGTGGACCACACAACCAGTGGACCACACAACCAGTGGACCACACAACCTGTGGACCACACAACCAGTGGACCACACAACCAGTGCGAGCAGAACACGGGACTGGACAATATAATAATTTAGAGAGACTCCTTCAATGACGCCGCGTCCTTTTTTTTTCTTTGAGCGTGAGTCCTCCCCCAACCCTGACTCACCCACACGATCGACCCACTCAACACCTCGGGCTTCTTTCGTGTCTCCAGGGACCTGCTTCGGGTGTTCACCCTTAATGGCTCCAGCTGACTTCTAACAAGGTCTTGACCCCACACCATTCAGTCGTCCAGTCCCCACTCTCCTCCCTCCCACGTTGTCAAACATAAGATAAGCACGAGGGTCGGAGACAAAGAAAACTGGGGGGGGGGGGGAATCATTGTGTAACTGCGTGTTTCACTGGTGGTCAGACAATGGTCTCAGGTGTGCAAGTGTAAGATTAGAGCTATGTTTGAGGTTGTTCATTCGTCTTTTTTTTTTTAGCATCAGAGAAACAAGTTTGGGCCCGCCAAACAACGATGGCGGCCATCCATGAACTTGTCATCAACACTAGTTGAGAAAACACAGTAGATTGATAACATGCAAACAGGGTGTTTTGAGCCTGACAGGACGTTACGAAACATCTGAGGTTTCGGCAAAGAGCCTTCTTCAACGAACAAATAGAACAGAGACCAACAAATTAAACAACCTGTACAAAGTTTTTTTTACTATAAATCCCTTATACATACATATATNTTCATGGGGCTTCCCGGAAAACCCCCTCAGCCCTCTGGCCCCCTAAGGGACGTAAAGACTGAAAAGCCCCCTCCCCCCCCCCGGAACGGTCGCTGCTATAAGCGGCCGCCTAGGCGTCCAGGACACTAGGTCGAAAACGCCTCCCACTAAAGTGTGCCTCCCGAGGGAGGGGTGGAATTCCCTACTATGACTCGCTATCAACATAGTATCACTTTGGCGCCACCCGGCAAAGCTTACGAGTCTCTATGGTTAGGATCACCGCAAAGCGGGGGATCATCACTGACCTGCCTAGGGTTTAATCCCCACCGGAAGGTTTCGTCAGAGCTGGCGTCCAAAAGCGTTTCCTAGCGGTACCTTTTGCTATTCCGTACTGGCGCTCCTGGCCCTAAACCGGCACCGCTCAACAGCGTTGCTAGTTAATTGAGGGGGACGAAACGGTCGCTTCGGAGTAACGACAGAACTAAAAGTATTGATTATGTTCAATGTAATACGCACCGCGCGACAAACATTTACAGACTGAGCGTGACTGAACTCCCCTTTCTGTAAAACACGGGGATGTGGTTATCGATGGCTGGAGTGAAATGTAGTGAATGGTGGAGGTCAAATATAGCAGACGGCCTCATAGAGATATTTAGAGACGAAGTAAAAATTCATTAACTTATTTACGGTACTTTCAATCGATCTGAAATTTTGATACAATTTTAGGTGACACAGGTGTATGTGCAAAATTTCAGCTCGATAGGTTTAATTTGTACTGTTGTTTTGCCGCCTGACCACGAGATCACGACAAGACGGTGAAGTTAATAAAAGGATTTTTTTTAACGAATAAAAAAAAATAAAACTTAGCAACTGTGAAGTCCAGAGCCAAAGAGAGAAAACCCGCAGTACAGCTGTACCACGAGATACGAACTTAATCCATTCCAGGGTGGCTTTCGTATCTTGGATTTTTCGTATGTCGAACTAAATTATACATGATGTAGATTACCAAATCCGTTCCAAGCCAGTGGCCCCACTAGGGGGGTGCAGTGGGGGCGGGCCGCCTCGGGTGACACCATCAGGGCAGGGGTGACACCAAACTGTAAAATTCGATATATTCCCGTTATTTGGCACCGGAAAACTCTCAGGAGTTTTATGGGTTAAATCGTGAGGGGGTGACACCATGAGTTACCAACCCGGGTGACACCAACCCCAGTGACGCCTCTGTTCCAAGCCACATAGAAACAACACTAAAAATTGAAAATATCGCGGAAAACTATAGAAAAACAAAGTAGGGTTAGGGTTAGGATAGAGTAAAACAGTTAAATGCCCAAGTTCAAACCCGTATATAATAACTGCGCATATATCACGAGGACAAAAATCAAGGCGATAAATGGCGGCGGCAGCGCGTGAGCTTCCCATCTATCAAAGTTACAAGTCTAAACGTCCGACCAACAATGTAATGTACAATGATCTCAATAAGGGAGACCCATTGGAGATACACCGAGAAGGTAATCCACTGAACAACTTTCATCAGTTGAACCGTATCGATATTAATGTCGTATCCCCTTGGACACCCCAGATTGATAACACCGTAATTGAGACTATTTCTGTAAGGCGAAAGATGCCCTCCTTTAGTTGTCAGTAGTGACTGGTTTCTTTCACAGATTAAAAATAATGACAATCGCTGCATTCGATGATGTCGTTGACATACAGCCTGGATATGTTTGCAACGTCAGCACAGCGGTTTTTTAATTTTTCGTTGTCTTATTTTTAAGTGTCCATCTTGAATATGGTCTATTTTTAACATTTTAAAATTATTCCTGACCGACCCTCAGGGGTTATATCTTACAGTGGATGCCATAATTCTTTTTTCATTCTCAGTAATGCACTTCCTTCCCCTGAAGGCCGAAACTTTTGTAATCCTACGCTCTCATTTTTGTCTTAATGATCAATATCCTGAGAAGATCAAAATAACGTTTATATCAAAATGAACAATTTGATCTTAAAAAATTGTAGTGACCTGTGTAAAGTTTCAGAGATGAGGGAAACCAAAGGTGTAGCGAAATTGGGGGTGGGGGTGGGGTACGTATGTCCACGGAAGCTGACAAGATTGTCAAAATGAGGCTTACGACGTGACATATTAAGTGAACAAGAGTAATTAATAGGGGAGGGGCGGCAATTTTATAGAACAAACTATCCCAGCAACGCATGTGAAAGTAGGGGAAACAATGAAACGGTGGTTCTCAAACTTTTCCGCCATGAATCATTGGGTCGCTACTCAATGTTTTGACTTTATTACTTTTCTGAGCTACTTTAAGTAGTCCCATTCTGTGGGACGGCGCTCACTGTAATAAAATACAGTTTCACTGCACGTCACACAACGTATAACTAATACAATCGTAAGATGTCACCATGGTCACGGTACCCTAATATGTCGGGTAATTATTTCTACAAATGACGGCGAATCTAAGTTTTCCTTCCTGCATCTCTGAAATGTTGACACATGCAGTATTCATATATGCATGAGTCTAGTCCTGTTACTGAACACAAGTAGCGTTGCTCGGCGTGGCGATGTATAAACAAAATAATAATTTATAGCGGCTGTTGAGCCCGATAGCACCACAAGCTGCTGTTCAGAAATTGTTGGGAAAAGGGAGTGGGGGCAATCAATGACCGCGGGTACTATTGAACCCTATTCAGTACTAGAATTATTTATAAAATGCACACTTGGAGATGCAGAATGCTGGGACGAGGGATAAAAAAAAAGGGGGGGGTGTAGTGGTTGTGTGGGCAAAGTTGAAATACATGTACAGCGTATTTTGAAACTGAAAGAAAGTAAAACTATAATCTTACTAGCCATATCTCATTGACACGCAGCAGAAGCAACTTAGTTTCTTAGGCAATAAAAGCCTTGGAAAATACAGTTGTTGTTTTTTCTATGTTTGTAGGGATATAAGTTAGTTAATTTTATAATTAATATTTGGAAAATTGGGGAAAATGCCACACGACAGAGAGCAAAGCGGGAGCACCACGAAAACCCCAGAGGAAAACGGCTCAAGAACAGCGGGTTTAGATTTTGATGGATAGATGCTAAAGGGAAAGATCTACTTCAACTTCAATCTTGATGAAGAAATGCATTGATTAAGACTGAGCTGGTGAGCAGGTCATATCTTTGAAAGGCCTGTAGCGCCACAGGCATGGATGGGTAATTGTAATTACCATTAAATTGGATTTCAAAACTAACTTCTTTCACTAGACACATCAGGGGTAAAAAACAAACCAAAAACAACAACAACCAAAAATTCATTAAAGAACTCCTCGCCTACTAAGAATGGAATTAAAACAAATTGAACCGACTTGATGAGACCTGTTAGCCTGGCCAAATAACTCACTCACCCACGTTGACAAAACAATTCTTTCTAATGCTGAGCTCAACACGGATCCTAAAGTGACCCTCTGCAGATATCTCATGAGCAGAAGTGTCAGGGGCATCCGGTTTTCATAAAAACTTTTCCTTGTGTATCGTAACTGTTTGTGGGAACTGAATACAGATAATGGTATAATTCTGCCACTTATTATTCGGGGGGGGGGGGGGCTTAGAGGCTGAATATCAAAGAACCGTTATTGATTCGATCTAATCCGGTGTGGGTGGTATAAAAATTCAATAATTTATTTTAAACTGCATCAAGCTAATTGGTTTATTAAAATGATTTACTAAAAGAAAATAATTAATAAATTCACCAGTGAATGTTAAAGATTGCATGGAGAAAGACCATGAAATATTTTTTGAGAAAGCCATTAAGTCTCTTTAAGAAATAAAAACGATTCCCCAAACAATGGAAAATTAATAATTTGAGTTTCGCTATTTTAAAAAAAAAACCTATAACTTGAGCAAAAGAGAAGCGGTGAGCCTCATCAAGTTGATATGTATGCACAACCACACGATTTCTGACACAGTTTTATATAACTTAAGTTTAGAGTCAAATGGATTTTTGGGTTGATTCACAAATAGTTAGATGAAATATAACTGGACTTGTCATTCCATGATTATCTTATACATGCAGTAGAAGCTTAGAGCCGGAACTATTTTCTTTAAAAGAACTATGGAATGTCATTCATGTTGTGGGATATGATGCTTCAACCAGCCTCCATGTAAGAACATGTCTTATAGAAGCTGTTATAACCAACATGAGTGGTCACTGATCCCCATTGTCTATGACGCAAAGAGTCAGGCCTAACTCCTTGTCTAGGATGTGAAGAGTCAGGCCTA